>KZ309010.1:130449-183315 GCA_000376725.2 Ladona fulva
TACAAGTTATATTGGGACATCACCATACATACAGACAAAACAATACCTTACAATAGACCAGATATAACATTGCAGGACAAAAAGAAGAAGACAACCTACCTAATAGATATAGCAGTCCCATTAGATAACAATATAATAGCAAAATAGTATGAAAAAATAGAGAAATATAAGGAACTAGCAATAGAAATTAAAAGAATATGGCACCAAGAGAAAGTAACAATCATACCTCTAGTTATATCAACAACAGGAATCACACCTCATACCTTTGTAGAGAACATGAAAAAATTAAATCTAAACACTAGTTTACATCAAATAATACAAAAATCAATAATCCTTAAAACATGTAACATAGTCCGATCCTTTCTAAATACCAATATGCATTCTATGTAACTTGAACTTAGGTTCCGTTACATGAAGAAGGAACACCATCTAAAAGTTAGATGAGAAAAATTATAAATAGTAATAATAATAATAAAGATAAAGGCTCACTTTGAAGAACATCTAAACCTGTAAAACGCTATACTTGAATAGTAATATATAAGAGAAAGTCCAACCTTGTGACGCTGATGACGAATTCCGTTCAGAAAAGAGCATTTTAATGTAAAGCCAGGGTTTTCGAATAAGGGAAAGACGTCTTTCAAACGAGTAAATTACTAAATATTTCGAATGCCACGGGAGGCGAAAAAACTGCTTCAAGGAAGAGACGGAAAAAAGCAAAAATCCGATGCGCGACTCGAGAAGCCGCCTGATTAAATATGACGTCATTACCTATGTGATGGAATTCCTTACATCAGAACTCCGCAGAACTGGTCGGAATAATTTACAAAGATGTGTTATACAATAAATTCCCTGAAAATATAAGTAATCTGCGGAAGTTTTTTGCAGGCTGTTGCATACCAGTACAACCAAGTGGCCAGCACCTGTGCCAACGACAGGAGGCTCTACTTCCGGCACTGTATCTGCCTCATTTCCAAGAATTTATATCCAGCATCATTCAGACGCCTTTCGGAAGTCAGTACTCCATTCTCCACTTTTCTGCTTGTCTGATAACCAAGAAGAGCACGTAAGTTTCCCTGCGTCTAAACGAAAGAGACTAGAACGTGTTTATACTCTTCCCTTACTAGAGATTCCCAATGCCTTCCTGCCATCGTATGTTAATAAATTGTTTAAATTCTGGCTTTATCTTCCTTAAATATTAGTTGATTACAAACAACCTTGGTAACTAACAAGAGAGACAAGAGAAAATATAATCGGCTTCAATATAAAATTAAAGGCTACTTGTTGGGTATTTGAATAAATAAATTAAAGTAATCTTTTGGTTATTGATTTTCTGAGGCATTCAAATCTGTAATATAATCCGATGTCTTAGTTAATTCCTTACTTCCACAAAGACGGACTATTTGCGCTACTTTATTCACTAAGCAAGGTTTATAAGCTATAAATTGGTTTAAATCTGTACATTCAACGACATTTTCTTTCATCGATTCTATCCGTAGAATTTCAGCAAGATCCAGTAGGTTTCCTTTTCTTTATATTACCAGCGATTTATTAGGAAACGAGTTAATGGTGATTTTGTACATAAAGGTGTTCTTAGGATAATTCCCATGGAAAAACGAATATGAAAAATACCTAAAATTACGGGACTTATTAATGGTATTTTTAACATTTGGGAAGTGGTTTTTAAGTTTCAATGGTAACGTTCTAACGAAAAATCTCGAATTTAAGTTAAAATATTTAATCATAGGATTAATTTACTGGATAAATTCACAGAAAGCAAGTTCAAAGATGATGTAGCCGATATAATGCGTCCACCATGTTACATAGGCTGCTCTGATACTGAGAAAAATAACAAGGAAATAGATTCTAGAACGAATCGGTTCAAGAACTCATTTTTTTCCGCGAAAGATGCGCGAAAGTCATCGATTAGGGAAATAGAGTCATGGTGCATACACCTGCCTCTATGTATGCCCCCTGCCACACGCAGGGTACTTACATGGACATAGACATTTGTGAAAAATTCTTTATTTTTCGGAGAACATTCATGAACGAAAAAATTAAGTTTATGGATATCGGCTACCTGGAAATAAAATCGCTCCTTCATGCCGATCCACTCCGAGCAACATAAATTAAGACATTAAAAAATAGCAAGAGAGGAAATCTACATTATCGGAAACGGATACCTCCATTACTTCCCCAATCTCAAGAAACACACAAAGGCTTCCAAATTAAATATTCGTTAACATTTTTACGACCGAGACGCCACTTTATCCCCCAAATCAGTTAAAATTTACAGCGAGAAGCTCTTTTGAAGAATACGACAAAATCTCTAATGAGAAAGGCCAACTCACGGAGGCGCGTTATCGCCGAGGATAAAAATAATACAAACAGCACGTTGGGGGGAGTGAGGAGGAGAGACGACCGCTCGCATTGCAACAAACACCGCAGCCACTCGAACCAGAAAATCCACGATTTGGTTGGTTACTCAAGTGAGATGCCACCACCACCTGCTCTGCACCGGAGTGACTATAACGTTGTTTGCGGCGGGGGATTGGACGAGTGAGGCTTTTAGGCGGTGTGGGAGGTGTGGAGAGGTGTGGGATATGACATGGCGTGGGGTGGGGGGAAATCTCGATCCCAGGGCGTCAAAGGCGCCGCTCGTGGCAGGATATGGCATCACCTGCTGATTGCTTCCACTGCGGGATCGAATCCGAGGGGATGAGGAAAGAACGAGATAAGTGCGAAGTGGATTGCTGTCTCGGAGCCCAGGTGTTCGATCCTCTTTCCACCGCTGAGAGAAAGTTGGCTCGTAATAGATTCTTTCCCCGAATGGGATTTCGTTTCTTTTTTGTTTCCCTTCTTAATGAGAGCGATGAATCCTTCTAGGATGATAGAGAAATAATGGGGAGAGACCTCACCTAAGATTTCTCACGAAATCGCACTCCCCGATCCCGACCTCTGATTGATGGCGATGGAGGTGCCGAAGAAACTGCGTCGGAGTGCGAGGAGAGATTTTTTCATGCGAGAAACGCGGCTTCCGACGGTCGCGAATTAAGAAAGAGTCGCGGTAATAAATGCGTGGACGTTTTTGACCTTTGCCGTCATCCGATAACGAGTGGAAAGGACGCGAGAAGGGTGAATTTAAGCGGCTGCGTTTTGTTAATTAACGGCGGCTCTTTGGCTGCTATTTATGTTGCAAATGAGGGGCTTTGCAAGGCGATTTCTTCATCGCGAATCGAAAAACAACTAGATTTCTTCGCAAGGAACATTTTTGAAGGATTACCCTAATAACACCTGCGTTGGAAGGAAAAGACGGCGGATACTTTCATTTACTTCCAGATTCACAGTTAGGATTTCCTTCATTTTACAGAGTAGGCAGTTTCCAGGAGTTTGATTGCCGCATCACGAGCGCAGATGATAACGTGCTGGCGAAGTTGGCAACAAAAAATGATTTAGTTGAATATGGTAAGGCCGTGAGATTGACTAGAAATCTCGAAAAATCGCTCACGGATTTGTGAGTAAAGAACAAAATTTTCTTTGAGATTAAGCAGAGACACACATTTGTGGTGATTAAGATAAATGACAAAATAGATTAAAGATAATGAGAAATTCAGCGAAATTTTTCCGCAGAGAATAATTTAAGCCATCTCATGCATTTTATAATTTGCTTCATTCACCTTTGCATAAAATTTCATTACTATCAAATTACCTACTTATGCATGTCACCTACATGATGATTCGAATGAGCCAATTGCTTATAGAGGTAAAAATGAAACATCATTACTCATAATGGCATATTTAAATTTTAATTTTTGAATGAATACTCTTAGATGCTTGTGCTCAAGCAGAACGTTAACAGAACTAATATATGAATATAAGTATTCGTGTAAGACGAATTTCCAACGACATTTCTTATGCTGCATATTTAACCCTTATACTTCCAGCTTGCATAATGTGATTTATGCCAATCTTCCATATAAAACACCAGATAAACTGTAGCTAAAAAAAGGTCATAAAGTACTATGATATTGGTGTGATTTTGGTGGTTTAGTGGTGTTTGAATTCTGAAATTAAAAAAGTGTTAAGATATAACGTTGGTGTATTCTCCTTCAAAGGAAACTCTTCAATGATTTCGTTGCGGACTATTTTCACACTGAAGTAACGCAAATTTTGCTTCTGTGAATGGATTCAGCAAGTGTTAGAAACTCAATCCTAAAATATTCGAGCATGAATCCAGTGCAGTGCTTTCACACAATGGATGGAGTTAAAAATTAGAACTCAAAGAGCAGCGTTTCATAAGATGGACTACTAAAAAAAGGGAAGTGAAGCGAAGAAGTAGATGAAGATACTTGCTGGATTGCTGGACATGATTAGATATCTAATGGCGAAATACGATTGCTACTTAAGCGTGTTCTAATAATCAAGCTGGAAGAATTTAATTCCTTATATTCTCAAAATCTAATATGTGTCCATATAATGTTAAAAATATATATCTAATTCCAATATCTAATAATTCCAATATCTATCCATGTAATGTTAAAAAGCACCTTAAATTAAGGTGTTTTTAACATGCGGCTAATACCCAGGAGGCATTTCCTCACAAAAGCAGTTCCCAAACAGTATGGAATAGACGCGGCATGGTAGTTCAGTGGTTAGACCACCTGTTCGGAAAGTGGGAGACCTGTGTTCGAGCCCCAGTCACGTCGCTGTTTTTCACACTTGTTATTACTTCCTTAAATTCTATTATAAATTCTATACCATTCAAAACGAGTTCATATTATTTCCAGGTGAAAATTTAAAAGAAGCCCACTAGCTCTCTATATTATCTGACTGCATTACTGAAATCCCTCATACTAATCAAATGAGACAAGTTTGAAGTTAAATTAATGGAGATAAGGTGAAGGTGTGAAATTATTTGTTAATTTCATTGAAACAGATAAAAAGAGATCGAGGGATGAGGAAAACCACTAAAATTTTTCAAAAATTAAAAAACAGCGAAATTGATACTCAAATTGTGGAGCAATTGTGCTCATTGAGATAACGTTTCAAGGAAATTAACGAAAAAGCAGAATTTGTCCTATAATCAAATCTTTGAGTTGAATTTTGCAGGTTTACATTTAGCTTCCATTGCATTCAATTCTGTTATCTTTATTGGAACTATGGAGCAATATTTCTTCTTCGACCTATTCCTGAGACAGTTTAATTTAGTTTGTTGGCAAAAGTGCGCGAAGTTAAGAATCGATGGAGTGTAAGGGGAGTTCAGCAGTGAGTACGGTAAAAGAAATTTCTTGTGGTAAAAAAATTACATGCTTTGAAGCGGTTTACTTATGAAGGAAAAAATACAGTCACCGGGTCAGATACTGGAATGCTGCTTGTTGCATTACAACCGTTTTACTTTCTGTGCTTTCTAGAACTTTCGGAATTAGTCCTTCTATAGCTTAGGAACACTCAAGCCAACCTAATGTAGGATTAGATAAAAAAAACGTGATTTTAAACAAGGTGTTATGAAAGCATTTCAACAAAGAATGAGGACGACCTAGTGAAGAATTCAATAGTTAATGCCAAATAATTTTGTGATAATCTTTGGACTGCTATGAAGCATTAGCGAAGAGGTAGAAAGTCGAAACTTATGGCTTGTGGACATGTTTTTCGGAAATAGAAAAAAGAAATTATTTCCTTTCCCGTGTATTGCAACCGCGCTTAAATCCAATTCCGAGTGAATCAAAAGCCTCGCCCGACTGGGGCGGATTTATAACCAGGCGCAATAGGCGCTGAGTCCTATTTGTCAAAGGAATACATAATGTATTTATAAGATATATTACATTGTTTATGTCCGTATACTGTATAAAGAAGTCCACCCAAGTATCCACTGTAATTTATAGAAATACTATTTATTGTAATATCTATTTATATTTTATATCTATTTATTGTAATTCAAAGCTTTTGTTTATTCTTGCTGAAGTGAATCGATCGAGATTTCTATGTTATGTATATTTGAGTATTTTATGAAAAAATTCGAATTTTTACTCACTATTCCTAAAGGGGCGTCAAATTGATCTTTGCGCATAGGGCCTCTGAGAGCTTAAATTCGACCCTGTGACCCGAAGCTGCAATATGCCATGGTTCAAAAAGCATGATGATCATGCTTTTGGGATAAAGAAGCACTTGAGCAAATCCACTATAATATAAGAATGTGTTCTTCAACCCAGTTTACATTTCATTGTGACCTTTCAGACCTGAAAACATTGCTATTTACCGCTCTGTTTCAACAATTTATGTATTTGAGCTTCAGGGTTGAATTTCAGAATTCGGCAGGAGTTGTGAAAGCGATAAGTAAAAATATTTACACTAGAAAATGTAACCAACCAACCAACTCTTTCCATATAAATTAAAAAGATGAGTCATTAATATGTGAAATTCTGCGATATAGATGGTGTAACAAACACTCCTTCACCTGAATTTGGAAAGGACTGGAATAGAGAGAGAGAACATCCAAACAGTATTATTCGTTAAGTCCCTGTAAGGGAGTGCTTCCCAAGCTTTTGTCTTCCTGACGCACTTTACCACGCGTTTAATTAATATTTGTACGCCGCAAGCCTCCAGTGGCGTATGGCAGGGGGCGTATTAGCACCTTACCTAATCTACCCTATTAGATTCTCTGACGCTATTCGGAAAGAATGACCAGAAGTAACTACTTGTTATAGCAGTTAAGCGATTAGCGATTTGTTTCCTGTCTACTCAAGATTAGTACCACTATTAACAACCACTTGCGAGTTACTCCGATTTAAAAGTGATACCCTCGGATATTGTGCGGCCCACCGGTTAGGAAGTACTGGCAGCAGAGACCCCGTAGCACCATATTGCCATTAAATACTGCTAAGCACCGTAAGCTACTTGGAAAGCTCTAGATAAGATAAAGCTTCCCGAGTTAAATGTTGGCACACTAACTTAGGAGTGCACATTTAATATCGGCTGTTTTTATTAGAAAAAAGTTCATCTTTACATCTCGTTTAATTACATGCAGTAGCCCTCGTAGTTAGCCCTCACTTTTTGTATGCAAGTAGTGTATGGGATCGTGACGAAAAGTGTCGCATTCGTGAATTAGAAAAGGTGCAGCGAAAGGCGATACGTTCAGTGAAAATAGCTAAAAGAAACAGATAAGCGTTACTCAGATTCTTCAGGACGCAGGGTCGGAATCTTGAAAAGTTTTGAACAAAGGAATAATTTACGTAACAAATTCAAAGATAGTACGTTCTTAGAAGATGCAGCTGATATTATGCGTCCTCCCTGTTACATAGGCCGTTCTGATACTGAAAGAAAAATCAGAAAATAGACGCTAGAACTAGTCGTTTCATGAAGCCATTTTTCCTCGAAAGATAAGCGAAATTTAGGGTAATAGAGTCATGGTTCATGCATCCCCTGCCACTCGCCGAGAGGCAGCTTGTAGGATACATGTCTGGGTATATATTTGTATGAAAAAAGCCCTCTAATCGAACGAGGCACATGGTGCCCCTGAAACGCCTGGGGCAGTTTTTCTAGATTGCCACACCCAAAAGCCTCTCTTGGCTAGTAAAACAAGGTAAATAAACATAGTTCAAGAAATTGCGATCCGCTGAGAATAAGCGAGTAATTGAAGTTCCGATTATACCTGTTTTACTGAATGGATTTCCTAAGGATGCTGAAAACTGAGTTGAAATTCTCTTCACTGGATTTTTTGTTTTGTAAATTATGTAGGAAATCAAGCTTCTACAATATTCACAGGCAAATATTTATTTCACCTCGTTTAATTGTATAGCTGTACTTATTACTTCCAAATATGTTGATCTAGTTAGCATATACACATCAAATCCTTTGAACAAGGGGTTTTCTTGTTTTTCAAGTACGTTCTTGCAAATATAAATAACTGAAAATTAGTTCTTAACAAATGATGGAAGTCTTTAAGGTCTTTATTAAGGCGAGATTGAGACTAAAAAGTCTCTTCTTCCATCTAACCTATCGTCAATGTTATTATAAAACATGAATAAATTTGTAAATGGAAATAGAGCGGAAAACTCAAAAAGAATTTGTGGATGTAAAAATCCTAAGTAATGACTTAGGAAAAAACTCTCCACAGCAGGAAACACCCACAGATAAGGGGCGGGTGAAAAACCTGAGCAAACCAACTAATAGTACAAGGTAAAAGATGTGTAGGAAACTGTATATTAAAATCACTTGAGCAATACTGTAACAATAATACACTAACGCAATAAAAAAATATATAAAAACAGCATGTCAAACAAAAACATCCTAAGATTAAATTCTTTAAAAATATTAAGTAATAATTTTCAATAAAAAATATTACTGAAGAAGCATTAAGGAAATTAAAAGCACTACATAAGACATATAATAAATAGCATAGTCAATTTGACAAGAAAAAAAGTAAAATTAACAGTAATTATACATGGAAACATTTGGAAGTCTTTTGTTTATTAAGATGTTACCTGGAACAAGATATTCGGTCATACGAAACAAAAGTAAATGATGCGTAATTTATGGGAAAAATCCACCAAATGTATCAGTAAGAAGAATGATAATATCTTCTGCCTTGTGAATGGAAACTTAATGCAGTATGACTCGAGGTGTACCAAATTCTTTATCACGCACGTTATAAATCAGCCATAAAGATATCTTCATCACTTCCGGATCTTCAATCTCAGAAAGAGTTGTATCCACTTGCATCTTTCATTTGATCATATGCTAAGCCTCGTGAGCGAGTTACGCTCCAATTTCTTTCACATCAGAGCCAAATTGGTAGCAAACATACATCGCGAATGTTGCGCCGTGACATCGCTCGTTATCAATATCGAAAAATACTGCTTCGAGTCGATAACAATCTTGATAATCGGACATCAAAAGGGAAGCTTCGGATTTACAACCCGGCACACAAAAAAGGTCTACATTTGTCCGTTTCCATTCTCCGCTTTAAATAATTACAGGCGCACAATCGAACACCGGCGCCGGGATAAATTATCGAATTCCGCTGCGAGACCCTGCCGATGGCAGAAGCTCACACATGTTCGCCATCCGCTTTGTCACGAGTCCGCGCATGCGCAATTAATCTTATCCGTTGCGCATTTAAGCTGAGTTATTAAATCTAGCAGAGTACGCCGAGGGAGGGCAGGGAGTGATTTGTACGAGAAAGGGACTTAGAAATAAGGAAAAAAGAGGTACGGGAAGAGAGGAAAAGCTCACGGAGTGGGTTAGGTCAGTTTTAATGCGCGCCGGTGCGTTTGGATCGCTTCAAAGCAGTCATCGATATTCCTGTTCGGGTAATCGAGACACGTGCTGCGGGCGAAGGCTGGTGCATCCATCCACTATGACCTTACCAAACTCCCCTATCTGCTTCTCCGTTCGCATCCCGAAAAAAGAAGATCGTTATTCGCTCGGCGTCCATATGTCGTCCCTTTTTTTATTTTCGTCTTTAGGACACATCCTGAGCCGCATTCCTCCCCGTTAACTTCACCTCGTCCTAGGGGAAGGAGAAGAGAAAGGACGAAAGCGGATGGGATAAATAAGGGAGAATGGAGAAATTGGTAAGAAAGGGATGGAGAAGAAGGGGACAGAATGAAGGAGGGCTCGAATTAGATGGAGAGTTGCACAAAAAATGGTTTGAAGGATGTTCCGAAATTGGCAATATATAAGGGAAAGGATTTAAAACAAAAGAAATAAAATCTCTCTTGTGTACACTTACAAGGCGCACAGAAAGATGAAAGTCTGAGAACACCGATATTGTTTTCTTTGTGGTTTCACTTACTCGTTAATTTTATGCAAGTACTAGAAAGGATATTTTTCCTAATTTTTAGTTTATTGATAAAAATGCATTGAGGATAATTTGATATTTTAGTTTTACTTTATAAATATACAATTTTAACAGACATTATATAATACTAATAATAACAACAGCAATAATAACAACAATAACAAAACGGCTTTATTTGAGGGAGGTTGAGACTAAAAGTCTCCTCTTCCGTCTAACCTATCCTAATATTTCATACAGTTATTAATATGAAAAGATAACATAAAAGAAAAATGAGAAAGGAAATGTGGTTATAAAAAAACCAAAGAGTTTTTGGGAAAAAATTATCCACTACAGAAAAACATCCATTAGTGAGGGAGGGTGTGACAAACCTGCGCAAACCTAAGGATAGCAACAGCTGAAAGATGCGAAAGAACAATGCAAGAACACAAAAAATAAATATAATAATTACACGACATAGGTATCATAGCGAAGACTTGAAATCTATCAAAAACATATTTTGGCGTCGAAAAAATGGTAAATATCTTTGCAATTCCTTTCTTGAAATCAACTTCTTTTAACGTAAGAGGTAGTTAATGGTCTGAAAAACAAAAATCTACCGCTCGACTTATCTCTATCTTCTGTCTTCAGAAGCTTATAAATCACATCATAAACATAATGAAAATTAGTTTACTTCAGAACCGGAAGTAATTGAAGATTTTCATGCAGGTACGAGATGCGGTATCTTTTATAATGCGCACAATTGGAGTGTACAAATATATACATATACTTCATTGGATAAATTAGGCACGTCCTTAAACGAGCAGAAATAGGCACCTTCAAATGTCATATCGTGTTCCATGAATACATTTTCTTTAATAGACCTCCGCAAGGAGTTACAAGGAAAAACACTATAAGAGCAGAGCCATTATGAAGGGAATCACAGACGGAGAAGTACGATTAGAGGCGCATTAGAAAGGTATCGAGCTGAAGTAGAAAAAGAGTAGAGGAGAACAAGAGATGTGGAATGGTTTAAGATGAAGGGTTTGAGATGGAAGGGAACGATTCGAGATGGAGACTCTCCCACAGATCTGCATTTGAATGGGTTTCAACCCTTCTTCCTTTTATTTTCTACCTCACTCACCCCATCTTCCTTAAAAACTTACAGAAGGACTCCTTTTGAACCTTTCATTTAAGTCAACCTAGATATGTGCACTCCTTCAGCCTATGTCATTTACACCAGTATTAATGCTCTTATCAATATAAATCTATATGAATTTCTATTCGTGAAATTAAACGCACTTCTATTTAAGTGCCAAACCAAATACCACCAGTATAGAATCAGCACAGAAACCAGCACAGGAATCTTTGTGTATTAAAAAGAGTACACGTGTTGCATATACACATATGTAAACATTCATATCCGATGTTTGTGGGCAATGTGATGAAGTTGAATTGTGGCAATCGGTCGGAGTCTAGAGTGGCATGTCCTAAAAGAGCCACTCTCAAAATCCATGTGGTGTTCCGTAAATAAATAGTAAAGATTTTTTCCTGACATCGAAATTGGTTTCCACGCTTTCTTCTCCAACTCAAATGCATCAAACGCGATTGTTTTTATTCCATTCCCTTTCTTTCGCAGTGACGTCAAGGTCGAAATAAAACCTTATAACTACGGAATTTACTTTTTATATATAGTGGCAAGAAAAAATATGAATAAGAGAACTTACAGCCAGTTTCCGCTTTTATATGTCTATATCTCTGCCCGTAGATCCAGTTGTCATATGCAGAAATTTCTGAAGTAACTGTAAATCCACATATAATTATGCGTATATCGTAGCAACCCTGGACCTATTTAGTTTTTCCGCGCGGTTTTCTAAACCAGAATTCCTCTTTGAATGGATATCCAATTGCATAAAAATGTATCAGAATTTTCTTATGTGAGTTCTACTGATTTTAATTCCGGTGTATTCTTATTACCATTCAGCCCTGTTATAATGCAACCATACGCGTTTTGAGATCGTCCATAAGTACTCTATTTATAGGCTTACCACACATACCGTTTTGACACAGACTGTCCCGGTTTGAAGAGGTGGCACCGGTCTATGCTTCCCGATTTAAAAGAAAAATAAAAATCGGGGTATCATAAATAAATGACGTCTTTATTTTGGGTGAAATTGAGGCTATAAATTTTCCTCTTTCATTTAACCCGTCGCCAATGTCACTTTGATCTAATTCACAAATAATACTAAAAAGTACTTTAATTAATAGGAATTTAAAAAATTATTTGTGGATAAAAAACAGAAGTAAAGCTTAGGGAAAAGTATCCAAAGCATGAAAACACCCTAAAAGAAGGGGGTGTGAAAAACTTGCACAAACCTACTGATAGTAACGTCTAGAAGAGAGTAAATCAAATACCCATACAACCTGGAAATGAAAAAAATGACAAAGGAAGTTGAATATATGATTCTTTTATACAACACCACAGTAAGTGGCACACCTGATCAGGTTGATGATGATGCCGTGCATGGAACCTGGGGTCTTATGTGCCGTTGTTTATTGTGGTGTGGTATAAATAAATTAATTCGTCAATTTCCTTTGTTGTCATGGAATACCACCAGGTTAAGGCCAGCGCTTTTGAGAGTACATTGTGTTTACAAAGTCTTCATCCGATTTCAAAAACTCGTTGTGCGAAAACGGTTTATGGTATTTGAATGAACCACCTACCATTTGAAAAAGGAGGTTCTCAACTTTTGTTGTGCTTGTCGGTAGAGGTCTGTATTATGAGTCTACAGTCCCGTCAGTGTTATTCAAGATATCGAGCCCACAACAGAAATCGTTTTGCGTTCTGAAGTTCGATGAGTGCAAGTGTTACAATTGTGCGACGTTCGGCACTTCAACATCAGCCACCTAATATTATAATAATATTACATAATTTATTTTGTGGACTCTACGAAGTGGATTTTCTCTGTGGTTGCGAAGGAGTTCCACCAAGTCACCTCAAACCGTCTTGTTCACACAAGACATCCTAACTTCAGTGTGGCATGAATTCGACTATCATGTTGGTGTGTGCCATAAGGTCGGAGGGAGGCACATTGAACATTAATAACAATCTTAAAAAAACTTTAATATATCTTAAGTGCATATCATTTTGAATTATGTTTGTACATTATTACTTCATTAAAATACATCCTGTATAATGAGAAAAATGTAAAAATTTTGGAGAGAAAATGAAAAATTATTCAAATACTAAAATTAAATCCTAACACTGCATACGCAAGAAAACTATCTTAAAATTTAAAAAATGGTCAAAACGAAGTTTTGGACCTACTTCCCGGTTTTTGTTCCGGTTAAACTTTTCGAAACTTGACAATTCCCGGTTAGATGACATCGAGATATATTAGCCCTGTGTATATATCAATGCTTTCTCAAACATGTTCTGCCTCTTTCCATTGACTTTTTCTCTGCCTGTCCCACAGTATGTCTGTCCCATGTTTTCCCACCCCTCCGCCCCTCGGCGCCACTGCCCTACGTCACATCCGTGGCATCGTACGTGCCTCACCTCCCCAATGGCGGAAGTCGGCTAATTACGATTGCCGGACATGGAGGACGAGGAGTGGGGAAGTCGTGTGCCGCGGGGTGCGCCATTACAGAATGCTGCGACTGCCTCGAGTTCTAGTTTGCCGCGTGCGTGAGCCACATTCGCAATGAGACGGCGGAGTCAAGAGATTAGCTGGCTCTTTCATGTCGCGGCTCAACACGATTGGAGTCGTGATCGCAATATGGACGCATCGTCTGATTAAGGAAAGGGGCGATTTTAAGAGGCTTTCTTATCCTTTCAGTCCCTCTTTCGTTTAAATTCTAAAATAATCTCCTCCGCTACATGTGACAAATATGCCGAAGAAACCTTCGATTCTAAGAGAACGCTGAACCGATTATCGAAGTGAGTTTTTCTTCCGCTTTTGTAATGCGGGATGATTTCAACATATAAGTCGATAAGCCAAAGAGACTAATTGAATAAATATGTGACTGGATGAATAAATTAAACGACTCCGTGATTTATTTGGTCAGCCTTTCTATTTAAGCTTGTTTTGTTGCTTATTTTTGTGAGACGATTGAAACTGTCAATGAAAGTTAGCAAAAATGGTGAAATATTGAATTTCCGAAGGATTTACGGGGAAAAGTAAGAAAATTCTCGCAGAAAAGCAAGCAAATAATTATATAGAGGCAATTTTTAACACTTAAGGATACAATCAAGTTGTTTCATTCCTTACTTCTCAATTTATTGGATTACAATTTATTGGACTCACTTCCTCCACTTTAAGGTAGTGAAGTAAAAGAATTGCTCTCGAACTACTAATGAGATGTATAAATTCCAAACAGAGCAATTTAAATATCTCCAAACAGAAAGGAAAATATAAACAGCCCGAACGAAATATTTTCGAGCATCACTCTTCATGAGGAATATGAGCAGTGGTTTAGTTAATCTGCGATCTTGCAGAAGAACAAAAACTGAATGAGCTTAGCAATGCCATGTTTCACAAATCTATCATCGGCTAGGAGGAAAAGGAAGACATTCACAGAGAATCACATTAACACAACACTCATGACTTAGAAGAAATCATAAAAGTGGAGATGGGACTTGATATTTCAAAAAGATAAAACGTTTCCTGTTTCATATCTTTCCTTGAATTGAGTGCAAGGTAATTTAGCAATTACGGTTGGATAAAAACTTAAATTTATTATATATATTTGATCTCATCATGAGAAAATCCTCCACCATTTCTTAGTTGGAAAACATGTAATAGCTAAACTTCAACCTCTACTCAGTCGGCGACGAAGAAAGTTCTGCTGAAAGACACAATCGCTTCTATGAATTGGAAGTCAAACCTCATGGAAAATTCCTCTTCCTTGTCTGGGGGTTATTTCTGTTTCCAGAATCTTAAACAGCCTCGTAGTTTCCATTCTGTATCTTACGTCTACAACTCATACGCCCACTTATGTTTCTCCTTTTCGAACGCCAGTTTCCATTTCATCTCCAGCAATCTTTTCCTTATTATGTCACATTTGATGAATCTTTGAGGCGTCTTCCGCCGCCAAGCGAATGTAAACAACGCACAGAAATGGAGAGACAACGGAAAGGAAGCAATGGAAAGATGGGAGGAAGTGAGAAAGGAGAAAGAAGGTTAGAAAGGGACGTGACGTCGCTCTTTTGTGCAAAAAAAGGAATGGCGGAATTGGAAGTGACGGATGAAAGGGAGCTACGAGATCCGCCGTCCCTCGCCACGACTCTAATTCCACGGGAAATGCTCCTTTAATACTGATGCACGACTCTTTGCTCTTGTGTTTATTTATCGCCACAGTCTCTGACCCCACACACGGTTTATCCCTTAGAAAGTCCAAAGATATCCCGAGATGTCTCGATTTGGCATTCAGAGCGAACCTTGATAGATTTACTGAAATATTCAATGTGTATCGGAAAAGTTTATCTAGTAGTAATTGACTTTTTTGTCCCGTGGATCCCATTCCGAGCTTTATTTCATGGATAATGGAGGATTTATCGAATGTTTTGTCGCCGATTTTCATTCTATCGGTGGAACGATGGAGATCTGATTCCCCTTGAGCGGAATATTATTCTGGTATCAATGTAGTATTTTTACTCCCTCAACGTAGACCTCATCGTGACAGACTCTGAAATTTATTGAGTCATATGACTTCATTCAGGGAAATGCTTCTTATTCGACATTTCCTGTGTCGCCGTTCGGCATTTTAAAATTTCTCGGAAAGTATCGGAAGTAAAAAAAAACTGGTTGTCAATCATTACGATGTATTTCATTCTGAAATTAGCTATAATAATTAGAATATCTCTACCTTTACCAATAAGACATTAATATAAGTGCGACATTCCCTGTATTCTCAAAAGCTTTAAGAGTAATAAAATATACTAAATATGACCTGAATTGGATTTACTTCCGTTATTCGCAAATATTGAAAAGTTACATAAATGTTGTGATCGATATATAATTTGCAGTAAATCTTATGAGAGAATAAATTTATTTTATAAATAAATTAAATGTACACAAAAAGTAACTCAGATAATTGTCTGACAGGTTCAATTTCACCAAGAAAATCACCGCCATTTCTGTACATTTAAAACTGTTATTATTTTCATAATGAAAACAGGAAAACCCCGTTAAATATGTTTCTATAATTATTTACGGAAACAATAATAATACGTTTTAAAAATTATTTACAACAACCATACTCTAACAGTACTCGGGACTCGAACCAGGGACCTCGGCGTTGGAGCGCTAGCACGCTAACCACTCTGCCGGTATATTCTTGCAAATGGTGTAACCATTCTTTAAAAATGTACATATCCATGAAAACGATCGTCACTATCACGAGTATAAGCAATAATCTTTGATTTTCAGCTATAAATAATATTTAACTATGGATTTTCTTGGAATTTTACAGAAAGACGACCATTCTATGGCATATTTGCCGTTTCAAAGAACTCCTATGAAACCCTTAAAAAAAAAACTCTGCTCATAATGAGAAATACATATCATTACTTGTTATAATAATTTTCGTATCCATTTCGGAATTCGAGTCCGTAAAAAACCGGTCGCTTCCCTGTTATCCTCCTCAAGGAGCAGAAAGCAAAAAAAAGTGGTTTGACCGATGTGTAACCTGCAGTTAGACTATTCGCATCTGAATTTATGACATCGATCTTCCTAGAACATTACTGACGAACATATGCCTCTTGATACACGCAGTATTTTACGAGCTTCTCCCAGAAAATTAAGCTGTAAACGAAAAGTGTATTCACGTAAAGTGCAAGCGGAGAACGGAAGCGTTTAAGTGCATCAAAGGTCTCCTTCTGGTGCAGCGGAATGCAGTACTTCGACTTGTCTACTTTGTGAAGCAGGTGGACAGACATCACCAGTTTTTTATTGGCGATCGAGCTAACAAACCTTTACATTTATCGCATTGTTCCGGCTTTTGTATTGAAATTATTCATCTGAAACACTCATTGCCATTACGTTCGCGTGCCTTCGAAGCTAAAAAACGATTGACGGCTCGCAGTTGGTGGCAGATGGGTGCAAGAGTGCGGAATAAATATTTTCCGCAGGTACAAAACACGTTTCCCTGATCTTTTATCCCGAGGAAAAATTCTGATATTTTTCAGCGATTTCGCATCGTCCGTTGTTCTCGAAAACTGTTTACCTCGTAACCTGAATGAAATTGGTGGTTTACAGGAAAACGGGTAAGGGTGATTTTGCGCAAGATGGGAAAAATCCCAAGGAAGAGTGGAATTGAAAAAAGGCTGACGGGACCGGGAAGCGAACCCGGGTCTACTTGGTTAACTAATTGGTGGTTGGTCTCCATCTAGAGTAATGAACGATGCACATTTCTATCGTACCGATCCCAGGGTCATTGAAAAAAGTTTAATATGTTTCATAGGTAGGAGGATGCCTTATTTACCTATTCGTATAACATAGATATAACATTTCGTCTTACATAGGCTCTTTCTGTTAAAAGAGGTAGACTTTAGAATCAGATAACACGGTCTCCGCTTTGTAGTAGTTCTTCATCCCGAAGAATAATAAAAATTAGACTTATACCTGTACGTAAAAGATAATGTCTTCAATTATACCTTTACCGTAAAATGTGTTTATTAAACGATCACGGAAGTAATGAAGAATTGTTAAAAGAGCTAAGACAGCAGAGGTAATTTCGGCCCTCACCGGAATTCAAAGCCGGGACCGCTTTCATCGAAGTCGAACGCGTTGCTCACTTGTCTATCTGAAAGCCCACGACCATGGTTTAGATTCCTTGGATCATCATCAGGTGATGACCGGGGATCTCCCATGGGGTCGAAGACATGATCCCAAAATAAAACATTCTTCGGAAATGGTATGAGTCGAATTTTTATTACGCTTCAGGATAGGTAGATCTAATTCTTGTTGATATTCAGCAATAATCTTTACAGACCCCTCTTGGAGAAAGTGCTAGTGTCCTATGGGAACTGTTGTTTACGATAAGTCGGAATCGTACTACAATTCGTAATTTTTATATTAATTTAAGTTTCTTTGATCAACTATTACCATCCGACACATTTCAATTGCAATAATGACAAATCTTAAGGGTGCGTATTTACAGTGATTTGCACGATTATATGCGTGCGAGTAAAACACAAAGTTTTAAAAGCACTGCGAGCGTTAAAATGGCATGAAATAGAATCTACGGAAATTTGTTTCGATCATCTTTTGAATTTTCGACCCTCGATGAAAATGTAATTTATTTTCACTTTCGTGTATACAATTGTTTAAATCTAATTATAATAAAATTATAAATATTTACAAAGCTTTTATTCTCCTTTGCAAGGAGCTGAGATTAAACAAATGTCCACGAAGTCCATATACTCTTTAAAATTAAGCCAGCTCAGATGCATAAAATGTGAGTCACAGAACGCAGGAAAAACATCGCGTCTTTCGCATGACGCGATGCCATAAGAGATTTCTGTCTCCCAATTCCGCATAAATATCCAAGAGAAAAGAAACCAACCTTCTCGGTTTCGCGCTTCCGTAATCGCAGCAGCACGACACGAGCGCCACACGCAGATCTGCGGCGATAAATTACTACTCCAAGGGAATAAGAAGCACTTTGAAGCTCGTCTTAATGGCGGATTAATATCCGCGAGGAATTAACTGACGTTTCAACGACAGGAGGCGTGAGATGTACTTGCGCTTGTTTTTATCCCGCGAACGATGGATTGGCATCCTTAAGGATGGGACCTCAAGTTTCTTACTGGAGTGAAGACGTGAGGAGATGAGCCCTACCGGAAAAGCCTGCAGGTGATGTTTTATTACCGAAAGCTACAGGCATTTATCAAAACGGCGAAGGGAAATGGTTACAATTGTCGGTGCTTTTGGTACCATCAACGGTAGCATATATCGACGCATTGTCGCCATTTCAGAGGCTAGAAAGAAATATGAACAGGAACTATGGAGGAATTTGCCTCAAAATCTATCTTCCGCGGTCCAAAAATGTGTTCTGAATCTGTTGAGTAACTGCAACTTAACTGAAAATAAAGGGTTAATGCACAACGAGTTAGCAGGATTAAAAAACAACAATAGACATACCTAAATATAGTTTGTACGAATAAAGAAGTCGTCGTGTGTTTATTGCGTCATGTAATTTATTTCTTGGAAACAGGTAGGGCCCACTAAGTTGAGTTAAAATATAATATAAACATAATAAATTCGTCAAATACAAATAAGTTAAGTAAAATCATGATACCAAATTTTAAAATTAAATAAAATGTATAAATAAAACAGAAAATCAATTTGCTTAGTTGTCGTCATCATATATTCACAAAATCTAACTTAATTTAAACTCATAAAAATCTTCTAGCGCTCTTAGTCTCATAGAGAGTCGACCTTAACGCTAAATTTATCAACATATTTGCATTTATTGAGAACAGCACTAAGCATCATTACTAGTGGTTTTTAGAAAGGGATGATAAAAACTTCTGTCAATATGCTTATCTAGGTAATATTGAACAACATGAAATATTTTCTATCATAAGCCAGTTCAGTCGGAACAAAATCCAAGAAAATATATTTAACCTGTTGTTTATAAGTTGTTGTATATTTGTTGGACAAATATTGCTAGCTGAATTTCGTCCGAATCTGTTGCTAGCGCATATAGATAACAAATTCGTTCTAAAGCTACCGCTGAATACCGTATGAGAGCAACATTAATGAAGATGTGCATACGGATTCCAATAAACAGAAGAATTATCAATGAAGTAACAGCGATTTTGGAATCAAGAAATCTGAAAGTTAACTAAAATTTCTTGATGCTCGGAGGCAAGCGAGTCATATCCCTACAAAAATAAATGTTTATCTTCGAATTACTTGGGAAAGTAAACAAAAGTGGACCGTTACTCCGATGAAGTGTATTTGAATTAAACAGAGGAATAACGTTGAATTGCGATTGAAGAGATTCAAAATTCTGGAAGGATTAATAATGGCTCGGGGCAACCAAACATGCTGGAATAAAACAGATGGAGCAAATTTCAATGCAAATGCAAAGAGATTTGGCCCAGAATATTAAAGGTTAAAGTAAAATGGCCGTAAACAGGGATGCATTCACAACCATGTGCGTAAATCCCAAGATCGGTACCGGTTGCCGACCCCTGATCTCAATTCAAAGTGTTGAGAGAGAAAAGGCAGGTGCACTGCGTACGAGAGTCGATGGAGTGTATCTTTAATCTCTTCAAAAACCTTCAATACACATAAACACTAAGGTGCTTGCACTCTGAAGGAGAATATAAAATTACTACAGTTATTTCAGTTCCGCATTTACTCAGTTTACAGGAAATGCCCAGAACAGGGATGGTGAACCTTTCGCCAGAGGTGTGCCATATTTGATAAAATTAAGGACTTATATGCACATGCAGTGCCAAACCGCAGCATAAGATGCTAATATTATCTATATTATTACATTTGTAATTCACAGAAGTTGTGTTATTGACGAAATTAATTTTCAACTACCATTATTAAGCGTCATAATCCAAATTTATTTACTCAGGAGCCTAAATTTCTTAACTGAAGCATGCATTTCGAGATGAATCTTGTAAGTTCCGCGTGATAAAAGAATCTCCAGCATACCACAGGTTCGCTAACCCTGGCCTAGGGCAATAACGGCTACATTCTCGATTTATTTGGTTCCCAAATTGTTTACTAGTATTAATATGAGATCTGATGACTGATTGATAATTATGGAAAGTGAAATGGTGTGAAATTCAAAACACATTAGTGCTTTGGCTAACGACAGTAATCCGTCCCAGGATTATATTATCTTTTTCATTTAAAACCATCGTTATCAACGGCGTGATTGCCCACAACCATACAACATGTCAAATATTCAGATAAAATTTATTAAAATGTTATAAAATATCTTACATACAACTTATTCGTTTATATTTGCTGAAAAAATATCACTAATAAAATGAATAGTCATATAAGTAGTCGATCGTTTAGTCAATCTTCATTAAAAGTCGTCGTAAATCGAAGCCTAGTTGTCACTCGAACGTTTTAATCAAAGCACTACTGTAATTCCCTAGACTAGTGACGAAATATATTGGATGGTTGTCGATATTTTGTGGATCAAGTCGTATTTTGGTAAATCATGCAATTACATGCACGATAGATACATAAATGGAAATAATTATGTACTTTATATAAATAAATATACAACCTTATTGAATTCCTAGAGTAATTAACGCCGTGGCAGTAATGTATGCGTACAATGGGGTGTGCAATATTGTTGATGTTATTTCAAAATAATACCATATTTCAACATTTAGGAGTGAATTTCTCTGGGAACAACACCTAAATTTGATTCTTTCTAGAAATATGTTCCTTTGAATCAGGTTCACAATTAAAATACTCGTACATGGAAACGTTAAGTACTGCAGTTTATTAAATACCTATTTACATAATGTACATAATAACTTAACTGGGAAGCTCTAAGTGACAGAAGAGAGATTAATAGACCGACATGTATGTACCGGACATACACTGGTGAGCCACCTTGGAAGGATCTGCAAGATAGGGTACTGCCTCCCTGTTTTATGGAGAAAAACGATCATAAAGTCAAAACAGAACGAAGGGTCACAGAAAATATGTGGAAAATTTTTTTTTAACGATCATAAAGTCAAAACAGAACGAAGGGTCACAGAAAATATGTGGAAAATTTTTTTTTTTAAACAGAACGGCAGTTACTTGGGGTGGCCTATCCAAAAAAATTCGCAGTCCCTTCCCACAAAACAAAGATAGTTATGAGATGAACGTACTTAAATATAACGTAAGTTAGGAAGGAATTAGTGATTATGATTGCTGTTTAGTAGGGTGGTAAATGACATTCTGCTTTGTTACGGCTAATTTTGCGGCTATTTTAAATAATAATGAACAGTATCTTTAGTCTAGTCGTTAATGTGGAGATGTGCTGTACGAGGAGGGCTGCTAAATGTTGGACGACAGTGTAATGTAATGTGAATATTTTACATATTATATAGTAAATGATGTGTTATAATGATTTAATGTTGTTGTAAATTATGTGACAAGTTACCACCTGGTATATTCTTACTTGTTACTTATATATTTATTATAATAATAATTTATCTTATGGTTTTGTAATTAATTTCCTAATACGAGTAATTAATTTCGAAATCGTATAAGAAATTGCATGTGCAAACATCTACTAGAAATTAGGCAAAAGCAGTTTAACTTTTATAATGAATGGGTATGTGATAATTCGAATAATACACTACATAGATATATATAAGACATTGATATAACCATGGATATGAGATAACTCGAGTGATACTCTAAAGAAAGACATTGATATAATCATTAAGTCTGCCCTGGATAGATAGTTTACGTCAGACAACATTCGTATCGCTCCAAAACATTTCTCGATATACATTTGTGGAAAATTTCGCCATGTCATCGGAGCTCAAGGAATAATTTAATGGTTTCATCTTATAAAGCCGCCACTAATACTAGTGCAAGATACAGAAGAAGTGGCCGTAAAGATAAAATTGCGATGATGAAGAGCATAATAAAGGCGAGGAAATGTAACACTTAGTAGCAGTTCAACATACACAGGATGTACAAAATCTCCACTCCCTGGCGGCAATGAACGGAAATGTTTCGGAAAGTCCAGTGTTGACGGCTGAGGAGCTAATGCGATCCGAATCCTTGACAGATAGTGGGAGAGCACATCTCTAATAATTTAATTGAACGAGAAATCCACTGTAGAAGCCGTCGATTAGCTCTAGGAAGTGAACTGTTGGAAATCGGCCAATCCAAATGCACGCCACAGTTGCCCACTTTAAGCCTTCCATTCTCGATGAAAAATAACACCGTTTAATCTAAATTTATTGAGATAGTTTGATCGAGATTAATATCAATGCTGATATATTTTAATTACCAACGATACATTGCTCTGGTACGGTAAATAGATGAGAGTGATGGATTGTTCAAATTAAGTTTTGGATTAAATTTCAGCTACAAATTGCCAATAATTCTTAGACGGGCGTCCAGGAATTATTATCTAACTATTATCTCAAACTTTGGCAAATCTTTGAGTACAGATCAAAATATGCGTAGTATTCCTATTTTTCCTCCCCATCGTAAGTAGTAGTAGTAATTTCAATGTGCTTTAAATCTAATGTGACTTATATTAAAGTGATTATTCACTGAACCAGATGTGAGCAAAAATTCTTGCTTTCTTTAAGGAAATTATCGCACATTATTATTCGTAAGCGAATATCACAATATTCATATCTGAGTGACTGAATAAATTTATCATACTTAAATATTTCATATGCTGCAGTAGCAATGGTTACTATTATCCGTCATCAAGAGTAAAGGCCTCAGATTAAACACGTATATGTTATTCTGGAAAGACTTGATGTATACTTAAGGAAACACAATTATCCCCGCATTGATGCAAAAAAATCCTTCCGATCGCCACGCAAGGCACGAACCCTACGCAAGCAGCTCAACCACTGAATCTGTGCTCCCATTATTTCGATGGAATGTGCGGTCCATCGCCGTGCATATGGTATCTCCTCTTTCCGGGAAAGGTCGCGGAACAGGATTGTGCAGGTGAATTAAAAGCAGTTCTCAGCTGCTAAAGGCGTTGATGACAGAGAAGATGGAAGCAAAGGAGAAGGCGTGGCTGTTGCACGCGCCAAGTGCAATGCCTCGGTCGCATGCTCACGGATAACACTTTATTTTCCTTTGAAAGGCACCTGCGTCAGGTGCTTTGGTAGCGCGTGCCAGAGACATCTGAAATGCGATCGCGAATAAGCGGCGCTTTATCAGTGGCTAGCCAGGGGCACCACCCAGCCTCCTTCCCGCTGTAAATCACTGGGCAAACCAATTGCTATTGACTCCCTCAAAAGAATATTAACGCACAGCCTCGGAGGGGAACTACTGAGGATTAAGAATCGAGTCGTATTATCTGCGGCCTGTTCCACTTCTGACATTCTGAACATTTGTATTCCCATAACACCGAGAGAATCTTCAAAGGTTTATGCAAATGAAATTTGGAGCGTGAGATGATTAAATGATTTCGGAAGTGTTAAGTTCTTCCTTGATGGAAACGTACGAGATTTTTAATTCCCGATGCCATACCATTTTCTTATGAAAATAGCAATTAAATATTGAAGTATTTTTCTGAATGATTTGCCTGCGGATGCCCATATCCATCAATTATTTATAGTTTACTAAGGATTATGAATCAAAATTTGACTAATTTCACCAATTATAAAAAAAATATATACGACCGGTTTTGAGGTAATAACTTCATCATTTGGGTGCCAGATAACGAGGTTATTGTCGAAATCAGTCGCGTACGTTTTCCTTCTAATTTCTGGACTAACATAAGTCAAATTTTGTTTCATCATCTATAATAAATTATGGAGATGTTCCACCTAGTATCGCTTGATATGTTTAGTTTAATCATTTATAGGTTATTTCCTGGTGAAATAATAATTAAATAATAAATAATTACAACCTCATAATAACGCTATAACAATCTTCAACGAAGATATTTTTATGAGCAGAAGATTTCTCAAATAGAAATAGGAAAAATAATCCTACAAAATCCAATCACATCCAATCCAATCTCTTAAATCGGATAATCTGCTACCCTATGAATAGTCATATGAATAAATTAGCAAATATTGAAGCTGTGTGTATTATAATATTTAAATTTAGAACCTGTGTCACAGTTTTAATGGCAAGAATAAGACGAAATAGCACAAATTTAGTTTATATGAGATAATTGCCTGAATTCACCATCCTCGGAATATGTTTCTGCATGCTCACACGTATGTGAGGTACAACTGATGTAATTTAATGTAAGCCATTATTTTGTTGTTATTCCACTAAAAATTCATTTATTTTGCATGTAAGAGGCGTTACTTTTCAACTGTCATTATCTTGCTTGGCGTAGCACTCTGAATAGTCTTGTTTCGTATGGTCAAGTTACGTTTAAAGTATGTTTTCTCTTAACTCTGGAAATTACTGTTACTAATTAAGTTTCTGGGAATTACTTAACCTTTACTTGAAATCTAAAAATAAGTTTCAACGCAATTTACTATTGGCTCTCAAACTAAAATGTTTGCCAAAACCATGAATTCACTGAATTAGTAACATTTTAATATTTAATCTGATCGCATAGTGCAAAATTTTGTTAACAGCAGCAAATTTTAATATGCTTCCACCAAGATAAGTTAGGAAAACCTACAATCTATAACAATCATATTCCTTTCTGTCACGAATTGTGGAATCACAACTGCGTTGCGATTATTTTTTTCATATATTGCAATACATATAGAGAGGGGGAAATATTTTTGTTATTCTAAATTCTGAAGTTGTTATTGAAAATATACGTGCAATGCCAACGAAAATTGCATTAAAAATTCAGAAATGAAGAAAACACTACTAACATTAGGCTTGTTTGTACTTTAAATCATTATATTATATACGAATATTCTTTAAGATTAAAATAATCACGTATATTCTTATTGGAATTTATTTCAACGGCAGCGAAAAAAATTAGCCAGCAATATTGTCGTATTTCGTATCTTTATCGAATGTTTTAATAAAATTCTCATGCAGGAGAATCTATATGCGGCTAAAACAGTAAGTACAAATTCTTCCTAAAAAGTAATTGATATGCATAAGTAGAAGCCAGCATGTTCATAAGAAATGTAATGTCTGTCATAAAATAAATAATTACGTGGCGGCACAAGATGAATTCCTGAGAAAGCGGGAGCTTGGAGTGAATGGACATACAAGACACTGACATACATTTATATTCATGGCTGAGTAAAACATTCCTCCGCGTCTAAAGGCTTACATTTGAGTTGAATATTAACTATCGATGCATCAATGTGTGATAAGGTGAAAAAACTAGGTGCACTTTGACGAACAAGAAGCTATCTTCTAAGTCAATGGTAACATAGCTTAAAACAAAAAAAGAGCTCAAAGAGATCATTAGGCCCAGGTTGTTCGTTTGGTTTATTATAATGGTATGTTGAATGAAAGTCGTTTAAGAAGTTACTTAAGAGCAGATGATTCTTCAAGGTAGTTCGATGAAAAATTCTCACAGTTGTCACGAATCTCCAATAACTTTGTTTTTCTTGATTGGTATGCAATTTGATCATAGAAAAAATGTCTAATTTAAAAATAATTAGTATAAATTACATCCACTTTTCAGTGCCAGAAGACTTGGGAATTACTCGAAGATTCCATCTGCCCCAGTACACAGTAAGAATTTAACTGTGTAACTTGACTCTTTCATGAGAGAGTTAATTATCATTGGTCTTGCCAATTTAAAAACGTGAGGAAAAATTACCAAGTTTTCTTTCACTTGAAATAATGAAATAAAGACCGTTTCGTACACTTCCACAGCAATTTTATTTATGGCAGCATGTTTCGCTAGTGTCCTAGCATCATCAGGCCTGATAAAACATGTTGCCATAAATAAAATTGCTGTGGAAGTGTACGAAACGGTCTTTATTTTATTGTAATGGCCTTCCACGAGGTATCGCCTTCCCATATTGAGGTTTTTCTTTCACTTCTTTAATATGGCTTTTCACGAAGCTTTACGAATATGGCTTTAACGACTAAGCATCTTGATTTTACTCTCACTACACCTTGAATAGTTTTAATTTTTCTTTCGGTAAATCATAAAGAAATATCTACCTCTCATTTTCTTATGTCTTACAAGGAGGGGCTCGCACTTTTATTCGGGGATTTTGATGAAAACTTTTTTGGTGGTACTGGTAGTAGTAGAGTAATGAAAAAGTGAAACTAAGGCTCATTTACAAGAACCCCGTTTCAATTTTTCATTTTTCTACCACCAGTACCACCACAAAAGGTTTCATCAAAATCCCCGAGCAGTGAGCCTCTCCTTGTTAATTACATTCCCTTGCCTTCTTTTTCTTGCCATATTAAACATATTTGACTTATTAGTTATTCACCCGTTATCGACTACACTACTCTCTTTCCTTCTTTCTTTTCATAGTTGCTCCTGTTTAGATCCACCGGGGGACTTATCCCGATACGTCATCACACCGAACGATAACGATAAAAATGTTGAATCTAGTAGCGTTGAAATCTCCAGGTATCATGCAAAAAAAACCCTTACCTCCTTGTTTAATCTAACAGTTAGTTAAGTCTTTGACTCTGCATTTAACGTTAAAAACTGGCAAGGGTTGTTAAGTGAACACTCCGTTATTAGAAGAAATTATTATACATTATATATAAACATATAACAACGGATAACAACGTTTTTCACATGATAATGATCCTTAAAGTAAGGCAGAAATATGTTTCTCATTGAAAAAATTATGAGAATAATAGAAGATAAAAGAATAACTTTGCCGTAAATAGAGTTAAATAAGCTGAATTTTCATAAATTATATGGTCGATCGTTAATGGGAAAGAATCTCAGATTGCTTATGTGTCGTAATAGCGGTCTTTTGAGTAAATGAAATTCCTTTGGCCGTTCGCGGTAATGTAAATTTACCTCTCATAAGCTATCGTGATTTACCCTATCTTAGTTCTACAAAAGAAGATAATTATTGCATCTTGAATCTTATATCTTGAATTCATTTTATACTTCTAGAAGAGACCTAATTTACCTTGACTTGACGTTCAGTGACCTAAGATTGCCAGAATTTCGGAATTGCAAGAAGGAACATTTCCATGGTATAAAAGATAACATAAATTGAAGTCGGTACAAGGTATACAAATTTGATAAAAACTTCAAGTTTTTGTTAGTAATACTTAATAAATATTCAAAAATCAAATTATATCAAAGACATTTCTATTCAAATACATCCTGACGTAGTTTATATTTACATTTAAACCCTGCAAGCCGCAAATGGCTCGCGGTAGGGGGTGTAAAAACACCAATAATCCTATCATACCCTAACTGCTATTAGCCGTCTCTATATATAATACTATGCGGGAAGAACGACCAGAAGTAACTATCCGTTCTGGCAATCACTTCCCTGGATAGCTCCTCAGTTTTCTCCAGGAGCTCGCGCACGTTGCTAACTTGAATAACAATTTCAGTATCAATAACAATCTCATCCTCGAGATCTGTAGTGATAAAATTTTCGTAAAGCTTACGTCAGTAATCGACTATTCTATCCATAAGAGAAATCTACCCGAGGGATTCTATCATAGCCGAAACACTATAGACGAATCTAAAATCTCATTTGACAAACCTAGTCGCTCTACGTTGAACCATCTCAAGATCGGAGACTAATCCTACTTCGTGAGGATCCCAAATTGCACAGCAATACTCAAGGAGAAGTCGAATTATTGAAACGTACGCTATTTCCTTTGCTTTCGATGAAAATCCCCTCAGGGACTAGTTGAGAACATTAAAGCAATAGAAACCTGAATGAAGTCGCTTTATGATTATTATAGGCCAGAATACTGGGCTCCATCCAAATCGACTTTGGTGAAAGCGGTCCTTTGTTCAATTCCTGGTGGGGTGTACGTGCGAAATGTCTTCAGCTGTCGAAGCTCTTTTAACAACACTCTACTGCCAGAAAACCATAAGTGGAACAAGTCGACGTAAGTTGAGCACAATGACTCTACGAGTAACACTTTTTGTAGCTTTCCATAAAGAAAAACCGTGATCGATGCCATTATTCGGCATCACCAATGGTTCGGTGGCAGTTGGTCGAAGGACAGCCGGTCGATGAGACCACCCACCAACTGCCTCTGAACCATCACCCTCATCCCAGTAGTTTTCATGTTATCACATCCATGAACAAGACTGTGACAAAAGTAAATGAAAGATACCTACGTTTTTCTCTATCCTGTACCAAAAGACAAAAAATATTTCACTCATCGAAATACGGTAGCAAGTGGGTTGTATCTTTTACTTTGTCCTTATTAGTTTACGAGTATGTCCATTAGTTTGTAACTATAAATTTATATCTAGCAGTCTGTATCTGTTAGTTTACATTTATTCATCTACTAGTTTGTCTATTAGTATGTACCTAGTAACTTATACGATATTTGTAGGTAATTTCTTATGTTTTTAAATTTATATATTATTTTATATTATTTATGTTAAATGTTCAGTCATTTTTTAAGTAATAGATTAGTATTATTATTTAACATTTATTATAAGTTCAACTGTTTAATATCATGTAATAACTTCCGAAGTTAAGGTTTCCCGGATAACCAAGTGGGCAACGCGTTCGCTTTCGGTGAATGCGGTCCCGAGTTCGATTCCCGGTGAAATTCACATGATTCTCATGTGTGAAATGACCTCGCTGTCGAAACAATTTTAACAATACTACTACTACTACTTCCGAATTTAAGTGAAAGAAATGCCACGTTAGTCCATAATAGTATAACGGCAATACTTCCTTTACGAAAAATAAAGCCGTATGCTTATGAAGAAAGGGAAATTCAGGTTTTCAGGAAATCGATTTTCATCTGTCGCGCATGCTCTGAAGAGAGATGTGCATCGTAAGGAGGAGAGGAATGATCGCAGAATGCATGAGAATGTGAAAAGGTATGCTGGATCCGGGAAAAGATGATGGCGATGAGAGAGAGAAGCAAATGAAAGGAGAGTTTATGCGGAATGCGAGAGTCCTTCTGCGCGGCAGGTGCTTCTCCCAACAGATGGGATGATTCGCGCACACGCTGAGAAAAAAAGCAAGCGAAAATCTTTTAAGGGATGATGCAGGGATTAGGTTTTTCATACAGGCACGAGAGGCCTCTTTCAAACGAGTAGACGCGTGGATGTCCCGTCCATTTGCTCCATATAAATCATATTTGCAAACGCCAACGGTCTATCTCTCTCTGGTCGCAGCTGGCGTTCGCGGGGTCTTTAGGGTTTTGCGAGAAAAGTACACCGAGCGATGGGTTAAGGGGTTAATGATTGCCGGTTTTTGATCGTCCAGGCATAAAGTTGCCCCACAGATGAATATAATGTATCATCATTTCGTCATTCATAAGGTTATCGCTGCTTCAAATGAAAGCGTTTAGCTCTAAAGGACTTAATGTACACAGCGCTCAATGCTCAAAAAATGCTTATACAATGCGTAGGTAATAACTCAGATAAAAATCAGAACGGTAAGTAATCTAGGTTAAACCCAAAATGTACAATTATTTGAGTTTTAAATTTCCTAGGTTAGCAAGGCAAGATATGAAATTTTAATTTCAATGTATTTGATGCAGGTTAAATTCGACTTCCGTCGTTTCTCAGTATATAGCAAATAAACATGTTCAAGTTACAAGGTATCGTCGTAGGAATAAGAATGGAAAAGAGATCAATAATTTAATTAACTCCAACTGTATTCAAATGCAAGTCGATCCAAGTTTTTGTAATGTATTAATCCCTGAAAACCGACTTCGCTCACGAAAGATGGAACACGATGTGGGTTATATATGTACCCAATAATTACCGTCTGTAGTTATTTACTTTAACGACGTTTCACATCTATACATGCACCTAGCTAGATGCCTATCTTCACACCTTGCTAGTTGCTTAGCTTTACACCTTGCTAGTTGCCTGGCGGGCAGTATTTGTACCGCTCAACGTTTCCTTGTCTTTATAGTTTCATTGTTCTTGGAAAAACACGATTCTTGCTTCCTAAAAAAACAATCCTAGCTTCTGTTTTCTGTTATCTATAAACTAATGTGACACCTCGTTTTTTAATTATCATGGATTTCTTCTATCTGAACGAAAAATAAATCTAGTAAATTATAATAGTACAATAATTGTAATAGTATGGTAATACAGCATGCAAATCATATTACAAAAATCAATTGAAGGATATAGATACCTTATAGGGTCCTTTTAGCATATCCTGATAAATATATATCCTAACATTTTTCCATTTGTCTTTTGGTGCAGGATAGAGAAATATGTATCTTTAATTTTCCTTCATCTCAATTTTGTCCATGGCTGTGATAATGTGAAATCTACTAAGGTATGAGCGACACTAAATAGTGAAATTGATTAAGGTCTCTCCTTTTTGAATGCTACGAAAAGTGTTACTTGTAGAGTCATTGTGCTTCACTAAGGTGGACTTGTTCCCTTTATAGCATTCTGTCTCAGTGAGGTAAGCAAGGGCAAACTACCTCACTCCTCATTGTGCCTCGTCCCCTCAGCCCCCTCATCAAAGCTTTTCGTAGCTGATGGTGGAGGGGATGAGGTCTCCTCAACCTCGGGCAGGACAGACAGGTACCTTATAAGCGATGAACCTTTATATTTGGGGTTTCCAATAATAATTCCTTAAATTTCAAAGAGAGCAATTATTTGGAGAAGTTAGCTGAAAAGTGAAAAAAGTGAGGCCCGGGAGGATCACGATTTGAGATGGGACATACGAACAAGGAGATCTGACCACGTCATCAGTTCGTTAATCCCCACCAGCCTAAAACCAGGAGGAGGCACGTGTGCTTTTCTCGTCTATTCATTCGAGATAAATCATTCATACGTGCGCCAACAGTTGCTTACTTCCAGCTGGTGTTTGCAGCTCTTAAAGGATTGGCTTCTAAATAAAAGAAAAATCGCACAAACCTTGGAACCGTTCCAACTATTCCAGGATATTTTCATTCCAGCCCCTTATACCATTGGACTCATCACGAGGTGGAAGTGGGCCCCTATATGCGATTTCATTTGCCCCCAGGTGGTTCCGGTAATTAAGGAATAAAAATCGTCGATGAGGAAAGGTGCTACCTGAGAGAAGTGATATCATATAATTCGAAGAACGTTTGGAATAGACATTGAATGGATTTTTGAACGATCATCATTATTTTTCATTATTAAAACTCCTACAATTACGAATTTATATCGGGGATATCTATTAACACATCTAAGACTTAATCCTGGTCGCTATGATCAATCTCACTTGCTAATGAAGTGTAGAGACTCTTTACTTAGAACATCCTTTAACCAAGAAAAGAAACCACTGACAAATTACTCTCAACGATGCGAAGGAAAACTTTTATTAAGTAATTTTTCTCTCTTTCAATGATTTCACATTTGATTAGGAACATTCCATAACGGTTTTCGCGGAATGATTTTTAAAAGAAATATCCGCTTTCTTCGTGAAGCAGGTGGTAATGCGAAGTGTGGTATTCCAATTATGTTTGAATCTTTAATTAATTATTTTACTGATGTTATATCGCTCGCGAGATTGCTACGCTACTGGTCATGAGATGAATCAGTGACACTAATTCGCAGGTGGTATCCGAGTAGTAGTAGTATTGATAAAAGTACTTCGACTGCTTTGGTCATTTCGCACCCACCGGGAATCGAGCCCGGGACCACTTTCGCAAGACGAACGCGTTGCCCACTTGGCTATCCGGGAGCCCGCTGGAATCCGATGGTAATTACCCTTCTTGTCCTTGAAAGAAAATTTACGTCAATATGACATCGAAATGTGTTATTTTTGAAGCTCTAAAAAAATGACACAAGACATATAGTTATATAATTTGTTCACAATACTTCAACTCTTTTACTTCGAGTTTCTTCACATAATTTTACTCAACCGCTTACTAGATAACCTAGATAAATCTGAAATATCAGGAAAAATACAGAACAAAGATTGGTGGTATTGATAATACGAGAAATTTGAGTACTTCAAACTCTCAAACGTGGAAGTGTAGGATAGTCTAACGCATTTCTGCTCCCATCTAGACGGAGTGAAATAATTATCAGAAGATCATTAAAAAACCAGGACACGAATCCTGATTCTTATTAATTGTAACGAATTAATTGAGCTATTTCTTAATTTTTAACAGTGAAATACATCAAATAAGATAAGACCTGTTGCTAATATTCAAGAGTTTGCTTCTTATGGCTGCGGTAACGTAAGATTTTTGAATAATTTAAAAAATGGTATCCATTAAGTGATAATAAATTGAAACTGAACCAGTTTCTTTCTTTCTGGTTACTGGCAGTAGTAGTTCTGTTAAAAATGTTTCGGCAGCTCAGGTAATTTCACACGTGCATCATAATCGGGAATCGAATCCCGGAAAGCTTTCACAGAAGTCGAACGCGCTATCCAGGAGCCCTTCCTAATTATTGAATGCAAGACTACAGTCACTCTAAATTGTTTATTTTTCGGTTAGAAGAGCTCTTACATATTGTGTTGTGTTGTGCATAGAGTGCGACAATTTCTTTCTATTTTACCCCCCATCACTTGGTATGTATCATTTGCTCGAAAGTACACACAATCTGACTCCCTCTTCCAACTAAAATCCGTTGTACTAAATAACAAGGAACACAAACACGGGATGAGAACTGAAAAAGAAGCCATTTTAATTCACGTTTGATACCGCAAATGAGATTTTAGCGAGCCGCTGAAAACGGCTTCTAAAGTGAATCATCCGAAGACATAACGGTTTTTCCTTTCAACACCGCCACTAAATCCTTTTTCATTTCCTCAATTCACACCTGTACGCCTATCGCCATTAAAACAAGTGATTTGCTTAGACATCCGATGAAGAAACTTCGAAGGATAGCCGCGCGAGTGGTTTAATGCACCTTATGGAGTTCACTAACTACCACAAGATCATAAGGCATCTCGAGAAGGTCGCAAATGAGGATACCCCATCTGGAGAACATAAAAAGCTCTTTAATCGGATCCATAATGATGTTATAACTCCTTTGTGCTCTTCTGCTCCTGACGCTGCATCTCTGGTCCAGAACGTACTCCTCCCAAACTCCCGTCACGGATCCGATCCGAGTTTCCTCAGCATCCTTCGTCATCTTTCCCCAAAGGAACACCGATCAGAAACAGGCGTCCCGCTCGGCCCGCCACCTGACTCCTTCCCACCCACGTCAAAAGCGGAACCCAATGTCATCCGGGACCTCCGTGACTAAGGGTAAACAAACCTCCCGGCGCAACGTATCCCTCACGATCGCCCCACTTGGACATTATTTCGTTCTCTTTTCTTCTCTTTGGATGCCGGTTCTTTTCATGTCCTCCATTATGCTCGGAATTTATTTTCGGGATGGGAAAAATTTGGGGTTTGCGTCGAAAGATAGTGAAATTGTAATTTGTTTGTGTTTTGGGTAAAGTTCGTTTTGTGTTATCCCACCATCTAGTTCACGTTATTGACATCGCCCTTATCATTCATTTGCTAGCAACGAGTTTTGTTCAGAAATGTGCATTCAAAGTCAAGAGGATTAAATCAATTCCTACAGAGAAAGAGCGGTTAATGCCGCGATTAATCGATTGACTAGGGCGCACTGAAAGTTAAGCGATGGAAAAGTTGCTTTGATATTAAATCTTTTCAACGTGGCCTTATGTCCCTTGCTGCTCTTTCATATAAGCGATTGCTATCATCTCTCCAACAATATTGGGTGGAAAATTAGATTCATAACTACAAATTACATAAGATGAATTTTCGATTTCGGTATGTTCATTAAACAATAACACGAGTTGGAAATTGAATAGAAGTTCAAGAAAGTTTCAAATTAAAATACGTAATTTTGATACATCTACGAAAATAGTTCACCAAAGTTCATTCAACCTAGCTCAGTAATCTCTTAGTTTGGCTTAGTATGGGTAATAATGAATTCGTGACGGAATCCATTCAAGTAAATGATCCTCTAAGTCAATATAATCCCATAACTAGAGCCCTTATTTTTTTATGTTTGCAATTTTTTGAGGCTCTTATTCCAGCTAGATAATTCAACCTTATATTGTAATTTCCGCGGTCAAGAATCTAATCTTCAACTATATAGATAATCATTGTAGAGTTTAAGCTACAATTTGAATGTAATTTTAACGTGATATTTTTTATATTTAGAAGAATTAATAGCGGCTTACCTGATTTATACAGAAAAGATCTACTAAAAGTAATAGTGAGAAAGATTTCGCGAAAGCTACACTTACATGTTTAACAAAATCTGATCTCTTTAAGATATGAACACTGGGTTCGAAACAAATTGGAGACCTAAAAATATTCCAATTGTTTCATTAATTCGATTTCAAAAATTATTTTAGAACAGATTGGAAATAAATATCGAATAACTACGCACGCAAAATAGCAATTGCCGTATTTCAACGAGAAATATAACTTTTTTTAAGAAATAGACCAGTGTAAATGACTTAATAGGATTGAGACGGATCCAGCACGAGAAAAGAAAATAAATGGGGTAAGGACGCCATGGCCCTCAAGGTTGATTTCCTTCGGTGTCATCCCCACGTAAAAATAACGATCGGCCATTTTCCACGAGTCACGGGGATTCGAACTCAAAGAGTATGAATCGTCGTAATTTGAGAGACACAGATAACTTCTGCGCTCGGGATTTGCTTCGTCAATGAAAAATTGAGGAAAAATCTTGAGTATCGTATAGCAGATTACTTTCTCGACGATCTCGTGGCAACATAGGTATAATTTGAGAAGGTCTCAGAAGCTGTTCGTTCCAAGCTGAAAACGAAAATGGTAAAAGTGGGATGACTGATGATTTGTTTGCAAACATGGCTAGTTCACCGAATCATGCGGAGGAATGCGACTCCCAAATGGACGGGGGCGATGGGAAAGAACCACTGAGAACTTTTCGCCGTCAGAAAGAATGCGGTTTGGTTTCAGAGTGATTATCCTTTCCGTTTACCATTCCTTTTTATCTGTTGGTAATTTCACTTTACGCTACACACACTTTCAATTAATATAATTGAGGTCAGGTTGCCATGAAACGTAGAATAAAATACAATCAAACAAACTTTTTATGCAAGACGGATAACATTTCTGCCACCGTAAACCAAGAGAAATTCGTGCAATCTAAATTGGGACTATTCTGAAAGACCTATCCCTGTCCAATTCAAAGAGAATTCCATAAAATTCTCTAGCTATTAAAGGATTTCAATAAATATTTAATATACCAATGAAAGAGAAATTTACTCTGTAAAATAAAAGCAGTGAATTATAAATAATAAAAGGTTTGCTGATAATATTTCACTAAGCTCACTGTTTATTTCGCTCCAAAAAAACTAGTATGACTAAAACACATGACTACGCTTTTTACTTTTTTCGCAACACAAGATTTCATTTACAATCTAAAATTAATAAAATATTTCATTTACAATTCCAAATGAAGAGAATGAAACTAATATAGCAATTCTGCCAATATCAATACAAGTCTAAAATGAGCTAATACGATTACTAAAGGTATAAATTGCCAACTTGTACGAAGAAGTGTGAAAACGTAAACGAAAAAATTAATTTCAAGATTTGAAAAAACTCAATTAAATATTTATTGAAAATCATTCACGGGAAATAGTGAAAATTTTACATCCGATTTACAATCGCTTTGTAACCTAGGCTAGATACCTCGTATTTATCAATTTCTTCAAATGTAATATGTTATAAATAATTATGACAGAATTTTTAAGTAAATAAAGTATGCGTTAGTGCATCTTATGTTATCCCAGTCCACATAATCATTCTCTTCGACTTTCCTTGTCAGTCTATTAAAAGATATATTTCAAATATGGAAAAAATGGATTATGTACGACTGCATGCAAAATGCTTTTCTTCTTCGTGAAGATAAAACGGTTAATTAAGGTATATGATTGAGAATGAAAATCACTTGGAAATATATTATATAAAGAAGTAATATAAGTAATCTATTTTCAAACGAAGGCCATTATCTTGTTGGATTTTGATCCAGCCTCCTTATGATTTGAACATCATCTTATGGTATTGAAACTCAAATACCGTTGGAAAAGTAACCAAAGAATGAATGTTCCGACAACCTTTAAAGACTTCTGTTAAATGATAACTTTATTGTAACATATCTTTGAAGCCATGTTATTGAATGATGAGCGGTGGTCAATGGTCCATTTTTCAGAAACATTTAAATTGGTCACTTTATTTTCGATCATTAATTTGGTAGATAGGCTCTAGATATGGGAATATACTCATTACTCTAATATGGCTCTAGATATGGGAATGTACTCAGATGATTATTTACGTTCATATCTGAGCTCGGTCATGAATTCATAATGACCCACACTAAGCAAAACTAAGAGATTATTTCGCAATCACAATGAAATGAATCCTAGTGAAACATTTATTTTATTGTAAATGTATCAAAAATACCTATTTTAAATTTAATTTTTCCTAATCTTATTTTAAATTTTCTCAAGTCGTTGTTCATTGAATATACTGAAAATGCATCGTTTGGTGTACGAGTAAAATCATTGTAAAATGAAGTTATAAATCTAATATATTCTTGTCTACCCAGTATTGCTAGAGGCGTGATAGCAACCACTTAGATCGAAAAGCATTATGGATACAAAGCCACATCGTAAAAGTTCACTCTCTTTTGAACCCATCTATATCACAGTGCTATCGATGCACGGAAGGTAACCTTTACTTGAATTTTCACGCAAGCCATGGTTTAGTCAAATTCGATTACTCATGCGCAGCGTCAGATATTTCTCCACGCTTCTCCACCAATATTTCCACCAATTTGACATCGAGACGCATGAGGTTTTGCAGCGATTTCGGTAATAATATTCCTCACGCGTTCCGAGAAATTTCCGAGCGTATTGCAATCCGTCGCGGATCGGCCAGACGGCCTGGGGAGGGTGGCGCCGAGGGTGCGTGACTCGATGCGAAAAATTGGGCAACAATGGACCAAGAGGAGGCCTTCCGTCTTTAATCGCCTCGTCATCGCTAGCTAACTAACCCTTTTTAGAAAGCGAGCTTTTGGATGACATTTCTCACCGTTGCCGAGGCTTTTAAAAACAGCGGTGGGGCTCCGCATCCGCCGATTGGAAAAATAAAAAAGATCCGAATCTGAAATCCTTTCAGCTGCTTCTAGGTAAGGATTCCTTTCGGATGCCGCCCTATTTGACTGTTCAGACAGAAGCGCGCGCAAACACCCACGCCCACTTGACGATGTCCCTCTTCTCCGCGGTCTATCTCCGCAAGTAGCCGCGATTTTTTCGATCGCCTTTTTTCGGACAAAAGGGGGCGGTATCCTCGGTAGGGTTTTTCACGGAAAAACACTGGGGGGCGGCGGAGGCGGGTTTTAGAGTCAACAGACAAAGGGGCGCGGGAGGAAAAGAGGGCGAAGTCGGAGGTTACAAAGAGATGAGAGGCTCTTCTTCACGCCTTAACACGAGTGGAGGGATAGCAAAAGACGCGGGACTCCTCCGGCCGAGAATTTCCATTCCCACAATTTTTCCTCTTTCATTTTTCTCCCCATTCTCTCCACCCTTCCTTTTTGTTTCCCTTTCTTAATCGTAGCGCACCGTAAAGGGGCCCTCTTGCGGCCTCCACACGCAAACTCCGCTGCGGCCGCCCACAAAGGAGGCGTTGGGGGGGCGGCATCCTTGTTATGGACGCCGACTGCCTCCCGCCCCCCATTTCGGTACCAACGATCCCTTTATTCGTCTCTTCTACACTATGGAGAGCGAGATTTCCCACCGCCTCGGAGATTTGGTTCGCCTCTTGATAAAATACTCCCGAAGGAGGGTTTTTGCTGCCTTAAGGAGATCTTCGCTTCTCTCTCTTCCTTTCCAAAACTCCTTCTTTGTGTGCACTGTTGGGTATTTTTTCACCCACGCTTGCCTCTATCCTGCATCGCGTTTTACCTGCCCAAACATGCACAATAACCGTCCGATGGAAGGATGGAGGGAAGATGTGGTGATCCAAAGGGTTCAGGTCATAGAAAGTGAGGATACCAATGATTCAGTGCTATGCACGAAGCAATTCAAGTTCCCCATGATATGCAGTAAATTGTTCGTGAACTTAAAAATACTTCTCATGATGCTACAATTCGAGATGCTATTCTATGCCCCTTCTATATTGGAAATAAATGCTACTGCCCAAAATACCCTATTAGAGTAAAATTTGGACAAAATAAAAAGGAACACTTTTCAAAGATGAACCTATTTATTAAAACGACAACTATGCACTATGCCACAGTTACACTATCCAAAATAAAATACACTACATGTTTCGACGCTTAAGCCTCATCCTCAAGTCAACAAACATCATCAAGCGTCAACTTGGATGACACTTAAGCGTCGAAACATTTAGTGTATTTTCCTTTGGAAAGTGTTACTGTGGTGTAGTGCATAGTTGTCCTTTTAATAAATAGGTTCATCGTTGAAAAGTGCTCCATTTTATTCCGTCCATATTTGTCATGGATACCACGAAGTTTCTCGCCAATCAGTTGAGTCTACCCTATTAGAGGTTTAAAAACACACTCCGTAAGCCCTTTATCGACAGAACTCGCGTTTAGAGACTATTGTGGAGTCCTTGAAAATGGAAGCCTTGTCTCCGAAATGCGCACAGGGATTTTTACAGGAATCTCTAATCCGGAGCTTCCCGTTTTTCTTTAAATGCGAGTTCCGCCTGCCGACATACTGTGATTTTTGGTGGTGGTGGTGGTGGTACGGAATGTTTTTAAAACTCTAATTCATTAACAGCCGTGTTTCAACTTTCTTTTTTTTTCACCAAATTACCCAGCAAAAATCAATTTTAAAAATTAATGTAATTCAATATATGTTTAATGTTAGTGTATAGTCTGAAATGTTACGTATTTAAGTCGTTGTCCAAACCACTTAAGAGCGAAAGTGGTGATAGTGACCAGGCATCAAGGAAATGTTGACTCTAAACATCGTTGAGCTGAACATCAAATCTAAATCAATAATATTAATACCTGAACACTAAATCAATTGATGGTCTCGTCCATACTGAGACCTCACAATATTAAGCTTATGAACTCTCATTAAGTACTAAAAATTGTCTTGTTTTTCGATTCAAGAAATAATTTTATATTTGTTAAATAAGTCTTAATAATATGTTATATTACACTGTTTATGTCGCTACATAAAGTCTATTCTATTCTTCGTAACTTATAGAAATACTATATATTATAATTCAAAATTTGTATATTTATTCCTGCCGTTATGAATTGACTGAGATTTCTATATTTTTGTATATTTAGAGAATAAGTCGAACTTTTACTCACAACGGGGCTGTGAGCCCCTTCATTGAGTTGGGGCCTCAAATCCGATCTTTGCGCATTGAGCCTCTGATAGCTTAAATCCGCCCCTGTGTGTAGGGTACTCCTTTAGGGTACATTACACACTGCAAATCTTTACTGTAATTGTTTACATTGAGGTATGACATTAAAAGTGTGAATTTGCCAAGAGATCTGTCCTTCTTCACTAAGTTACTAAATATTAAGATTTGCTGCTCATGCACATTTCAATTGAGATAACTGAGAGGAGAGGAAGTAATTTTAATGCAAATCAGAAAGCATGCATCATTATTCCGTCTCAAAATCATTCAAATTAATTGTTATCAGAACTAGATGCTCTGATTTTCTTTTATATGAAGTCACAAAGTTGATGATGAAATAGTTTGTGGTGCAGAATGATTGAACGGCTGAGTGTTTTGCACCAATATATTGTATACACCAATATATTATAACCAGTGTATACCCTAAAAGGAAGATCGCACTAAAATAAGGAATTAGTTCGCGAAATTGCTTGAGTTTACAAAATAATTTCCACAGTGTAAATCAGAATGAGCTAATAGTTCCGCATCATTTGAGCGAATTTAATCATAATTTAATCATTTTTCAATCCAATATTCATCAAATTGCACTAAGAGTACATTGTTCGGAGCAAGTAAGAGGGGAGTAAATATAAGAAAAATATGGGTAATAAAAACTCAAATTGAGAGTATTTGGCTCTTCTACTACCATATAAAACGAAGTTGATGTTAGATCAGATGGTAGGAAACTAACATAAAACTTCTAAATACACTATATAAAACTTCATAATGCAATCCTTGACAAAAGCGATGGAATTAATGTTTAATTCAACAATTACCCCTCTAATCCTCAAATTTTTAACTCTTTTACTTCTTACAAAATTTCTAATTTAAATTAATATACTTATGATATGATTTAAATTTGAAGAATACTCTTTCATCTGCGATTAGTTGTTTCCAAGATTATTGAATTTTCCTTCAATTATTTTTATGTCGAATTGAGCACCGAGTCACGGGCTTATTCTACATGTATCGCGCAATCAATATCTTCGAAGTATATTAGCAAACAAGCACGAAATTGCTCCCGACATCATCTAAGTTTTCATGCAGAACCACTGCCCTTAAATGTGTTATGGAATTCATGGACCCTGAAAATAAAATTCGAGTTTCCACAGTGAAGAATTCACTGACTAAAAGCAGAGCCGAAACAGGTCCCCCTTCATGTAGGTTTATTCGATCATACGATTCGATATATGTACCACTATTTAGAAAGCTACAATTTTCTTTTGATGTAAGTTTAACCACACACCCTACATATTGTAAATCGATCGACAATTTTCAGCATTTCGTAATAACTTTCAAACACAGGGAAGCAACTATGGAGCAGATTCAACTAAAATTGTATTGTGGAAACAGGATGCACGACTTGTTATAAACATATCAATGGAAAAGGAGATTACGCAGAAGAAACAAACGAAGAGAATTACGAATGGATGTGAACTTGGAAAGAACGAGCGGCAAGGAAGTGAGTAGAGGACGGAGGCTAGGAAAGTAGTAGTTTCGGGAGCACGGGAGTTATAAGAATTGTGGGAGTTGAGGAGGGGTTTCTCCCCCATCGGCCTCTTCAAGAGCGTGCTTTAAACCGTGGGCCTTGTTTTTTGTGCCCCCAAACCTTCATCAATTCCCTCAAATTGGTGCGCCCGACAAATTTCCTTCTTTTAGGTCTCCGACTCGTCAAAACCTTTCCACGCTTAGAAACCTATTTTAGTCGGCAAACGTCTTTGTCGAAGGGCAGCAATCTCCAGCGAAAGAGACCGAAGAAATTGCCACCAACTTTATGCTCCCAATGGGTTTCGGTGGAAGACGAATAAAGGACTCTGATTTAAGTTACGTTTCTCTGTAATAAGAAAGCGTTGTGCGGATTAAACTTAGGAGAACAGACAATTAGAGTAGAGTCCGTTTTGTCATTAATATTTCGGAGGAAAGATGGAATTGCTTAATAAAATTTTTTGATAAAACATTATGTAAAATTGAGATTATTTTAGCCGTTTGGCTTAGTGCCAAAGCCGCAACTTATGAGCTGAATGTGGACCTCAAACTAAAGTATGTCTTAAAAAGCTTTATAACTGGAGAAAAAATAGCAATTTTTTATTGAAATCATCTCTAAAATTTAAAAAAACTACACAGGCACGTTACACTTTATTACACGAAATTTCATCTGTAATAAAATTAGAATCTTCGTTAACTATGGTAGATATTTTAATATAAATTGAGACACATTATATATGGCCCACCAATTTTTCAAAGGACCTAATGCGGCCCGCTGAAGGCATAAAAATTGGAAACTCACATTAAATAGAAGATTAAATAGCAAAGAAAAGATAATGGTTACTTTGCAATCTATAGTTTAGTCTCTATATTTCAAAACAGCGAAAAGATTCGGCATAGATTTGGTGGTTATCCGGTGTTATTCCATTCTAAATTAACTAAACTGAACCGGAGGAAAATAATTTAATTGATGCAGAGCTATAAAAGACAGAAACCTTTAGAGTCCTTTTTGCAAAGTTATCACAGTTAAGTGTACGCAGAAGTGTTCTTATTTTATTCGAGTTTTTTAATGAATAGCAAAATTAGAGATTCTTCGTTTAAAAACTATGAGTGAGTGTAGCGAACGCAAGTTGCTGTGACGTAAATAAATAGGGAATGTTTTATGTTAAAATTGGGGTTTTAGCACAACCAGGAGACTGCAGACAAAGAATTCATTTGAAGGCTATGCCGTCTTCACATGAGGTTGAGTTGGTCAAATCACAAAGTGACGAATTTTTTGTCAAGGCCGGCCTTCTTGTCTGCCTATCTCTCACTGCCAGTAGCTTATCTAACTTAAGTTCAGTTTTTGTCGAGTGGAAAACTGCCTTAGAAAAGAAACCCCTTGAGGAAACTCTAGAATTATTTTTCGATTAGAACTGAAAAGGCTTCCACGCCCACCTGGCACGCACATCGAACATTAGGGTATCGCGTATTGCCCAATAATAAGTTAGTACACACATATGTTTTGTTTGTTCGTTGTTTCATTTAACGTAATGTTACAGGTTGCAATAGGAATGAAATTACAGATTTCCTTAAGAGGCCATACTTGAAAGTTGAAGGATCCACGAAAAAAAATTAGTGTAAATAAAAGAAGGATACACTTGGTAAATTTTCCACGCTGTATTTATTGGCGACCGGTTTCGTAAGTTAACTTACATCTTCAGGCACAACGTGGAAAATTTACCAAGTGTATCCTTCTGCAATGGCTTTCCATGAAGTCACACCTGCTAATATCGATTTTATTTTTAGTGTAAATAAAGTTAAAAAAGAAATAAACGAAATAATTTTGTAGGCAGAAATCAGTCTGCACAAAATAAAAAACAAAGAGGTGTGAGGTGGTTTACCCTTGCTTTCCTCTCGGATCCAGGATTCAATGAGTATACAATTCCACGTAATAGGCAATAATTCAGTGCAGAAAAACGGTAATTTATCTGTAATACTAAATCCCGTTATTTACTCATTGTTTAAATACCTTTTATTACATTTCTTGGACCAACAACAGTAAACTTCTACACGTAGAGCATATCCTAGGGAGCTTTGGTGAAGCCAGTATGACCTCTGAAAATTACTTATAAAAAAATAATAAAAAGATAAAATCCACACGGTAAAGAACATTACCGCTTTAACGGTTCTGTTTATGCTCGTTTTCTGATTCAGTTATGTGCAGGCAAGAAGTTGGATTTCAAGGATGGCACAAGGGATTCATGGAATGATATGTATCGGATGTGAAATAAAGGAAATGAATGGGTAGTCAAGGTGAAAGGGGCAGAATCCATCAAAAGAGATGGGAGAAGTGGCAGGAAGGGATTTTGAATGGAAGGGAAATTTGCATGGACTCATCTGCAGTAGAATTCCTAACAAGGATACAGCGGAAGGGATGTGGGATCATGGAGACATCTGCATGAGAAGATATGCTGTCCAATGTACATTCCCGCATTTGTCAGACGTTTTTATTTAACATATTAATTATGAACTCCTTAGATTAACGGTTCTAAACGTTCTCCATTAATAAATTCTCTAATTTGTAGGGTTACCTCCTCAACTTTCAGCCTACTTCAGCTAAGAAGGTGGGTGGCTTAAGAAGCTTGCTTGCCTATTGTGGGTTTAAATGTATAATACTTATATTGTATATAATAGATGTATCCTACTTACATTTCTGCACCACTCACGATTAGGTTGCATTTTTTTTGTTTTTGTTATTTCTGTTATGAGCGAATAGATTAAAACTGACAGCTTTAGAAGGACGCGGTCCAGAACACTGGATTAGGGTTTACATGCTTAATTCTATCCTGTTTATCACCTGCACTATTAAAACCCCCTTTATTGTTCTTGAAAAAACATTGACCAGTACGCCAATGCTCTAGTATCGTAGACAGACTTCTAGACCATTAATTCATCCACTTTAAACAACAACAAAAGCAACTTGGCAACGACCAAAGTAATCTATAAATTCAAGATTCTAATGATTCGATTCTAATGATTTTCTCTAATGATTCCAGACTTGATAAGCATCCGATCGAACAGAATGTAAACAATTGATTCTATCGATATGTGGTGAAACTTATTCATCTCTAGTTCAATAAAAAATTATAAAATATTTTCGAATTATATTATTTAATTTCGAATAAAAATGAAACCCGAAGATGAGGTAGAACCCTCGAAACCGGTCGGGTTTTACTTAATTATAGTTTCCGTTTACTGTGTTAGATTTTAATTTATTGAACAGAACAGAGATTTAAAAACAGAATATATTTCAGTTTTCAATTTTTCGATGCAATCTTCTTCCCTCCCCACAATCAAGTTAATCCTGTGATAGCCAATCCTACATCTAGAGTATTTTGCTTTTGCAAAAAATATCCCACATCCAAATCTTTTAATCTTACTTCTTCCAAAATAGAACCATGTTTGAAGCATTTTGTATAACAGACTGGAAATTTCAATAAAACGCACTTGGAAGAGCCGATGCGATGATTAAACCAAAAAACATTCCTTCATTGTTAGCATTCCCTGCCCAAGGTTATGTTTCCGAAGCAAACAAAAATTACCAATTCCGTGTTTTCGGAAAAGAGAGAAAAACTCATCGTCGTACATCCTAAGGATCGGAAAACATCTCTCATTATCCCTCCTCGTTGAATAAAAACGCATAAACGGCTCGTAATTAAATATCTTAAAAGGTTTGCAAGATGTTCTTCGTGAGTTCGCTTGTTTTCGCTCCCCGTAAAATCTTCCCATTCGATTAATCCGTAATAGAAACTCTGCCGCAAATTATACAGCTGCCTCCGTTGAATCTTGATGGATGCCGAGCTATACACATACCTGTGCCAACTAATTGCTTCCACAGCCAGCAAATATATATCCCTGTCTCACACGGACGTACAAATCTAAACTTGCGCCATCGCACCGTCAAAAAGCATCCATCATCGCGAGGCACGTTTGTACTATTAAGGAAGAAGAGTTGAAATCTCCGCTTATGTCCTATTAGTCGCATCTTTCTCAACAACCGCCCTGTCCTTTCTGACTTTCCCGGTTCTAATATCTTTCCCTCGGCTACCGGGGGCCCATGCACACCTGCTCCCACACTTCCCTCAATGACGAAGCCTCGAATGCTCTTAAGGTGTCTTTGAATGAGCCATCAACGCATGCGCACTAGAGCTGCATTTGCCTATTTCTGCGTGATGAAGGGTCGTGCATGAATACGTGATGCCACTCACTCCTCTCCCGCCGCACGAGAATACAGATGCGTCTTATTGGTATGGAGTCGTATCATACACACGTTGATCGGGAATGCCGTGGGAGAGAGTTGCATATCTAAGAGTTCGTAATGTCCTTTAAGCGGCGAGCCGTGACTAGAATTCGGAAGCGACGGAAAAAAGGGAGAAGGGGGCGGTAACAACGCGCGTACAACCTCTCTCTCTCTTTTGAATTACCATTCTTTCTCGAGTGATTCGAGGTAATGAATTCATTGCCGCTTGAATGAGAGATGATTCTCGGATCGGCAAAATGTTCCTCCTGCCTTTTCTAGGGGCGAGGAAGTGCACAAATATGGACATTGGGAAGTTATGGAAACTTATTAAATGCATGGTGACTGTTGAATCGCAAACATTTTCTTTTATGGCGATTTTTTTCTCTAACACGATAACGTCGCAGACAGATTTCCAAATATACATAATTCTACTCTCGTGTAGTGTTATTCATTACTTCATTCATAGTCCTATCCACTTATCTAAGAGCTAAAAGAAAATTTTAATTGTAATTTCCGTTTGGTTTTAATAGAGCGACCGGTTTTGCTATCTTCAGATGACTTAGTTTAAAAAATATCAAGTTTTCCTTCGCCTCTTTACGTTGTTCCACCAATCCCGACCTCTCAAGCTGACAGCAGGGGTGTTGCAAAATATCACAAAAAGCTTATTTTTGTTCGACGGAAATATGGTATCAAAACATAATTTTCCACCCTTGTTTAAAGTAGATTTTGTCAGCGAATACTATGCTTATATAGTTAAGTATAATTTTAAATCTACGTATATATTTCTATCATATACTCAAATTAATTTTATAAATCGTTTACGTTAATGCTTTGCATGTTTTGGTGATAATTCGCAGATAATTGTATCACTAAAGAATGAAAACTCAATTATTAATTGAAAGAAAAACTCTGTAAGTTCCACACAGATTTTAATTGGCAACCGGTTTCATAAGTCTCCTTACCAATTCAAATCTGTGTGGAACTTACAAAGATTTTCTTTCAACTATGGCTTTCCACGAAGTCACGCCTTCCAATATTGATTTCAATTAGTAATATTTAGTCATTTTGTCCCATAAAAAATTAAATCTAGATTCCAATTTCTCTACCTTCCCTGATATCTTCCATTCTTCGATGAAAGCTTAAGCTGCAGTTTTTTAGGAAGTTGACAGTTTTCTTGCGTGGTATCTATTTTGGCCAATCAGTTTTTGGAATGATTCCGTGATACTAGGAACACTGCTGGAAATATACTATCCAAATAATACTTAGTTTATATGGCTTTCAGCGTTGATACGACGTTTTCTCTTGCATGCCTCTAAGTCCAAGATAAGTAAAACTCAGTCCTTGGACTTTCAGCTTACATTTTCTCTCTCAGATTCTTAATTCCCAATTTTTTAGTGCTGCTCTTCTTGGTTTCCCACAACCATTGCTATCATTTCTCCCAATCAAACCATAAATACATTATTCATGGCTTATTCTTCCTTTTCACTGATTTTATCATATGCTCTCACCTCCTCCTATATAGATTCCTGAAAAATCGGATTTCATCGTTCGCTCATAAAATTACATTGATTTTGCAATCTTAACCTGTATTTTACTTAATCTATGATATTGAAAAGACTTCTTAAAATTTATTCCTGAGCTAAGTCCATGCTATTTATTGCTAAAGGGGTGCTTTATAATCTGTTTTTATACCTAATCAGAAAATATCGTAGGCCATCGAGACGTGGGTGTGGCGTAGAAGGGGAAAACTAAGTTGGGTCGACAGAAAAACAAACTCAGAGGTACTAGAGGTGGTCGGGGAAGAGAATGTTTAAACTGAAGTAGTTAAACGTCAACAGAGGAAATGGGTGGGTCAAATATAGAGAAGAGGAAGATTGCTGAAGAATGCAATTGAGGGTAGAATACAAGGGAAAAGACAAGAAAATACAAAGGCAAAAGATGTTAGATGACATAAAGGGTGGGGTAAGTTGGCAAGAAAGAAGAAAACAGCATTTATTAGGCAATATGAACCTACCGAAGGTAACACAAACTATGTAGCTGATCTCTATGACCTGTCTACAGTATTATTGTACCCTATTGTGATCCGCTTCGTGCGGAGTCTATTAAATGCAAACATTTTTCGTTATCTCCCCCATACTTTCATAAGAATTCTGCGCATTCTGTCTTAATATGTTTCCAAATGGCAGACAAAATATGGACATGTTAAGCTGGTAGTCACTCAAGTAACCTGTAAGAATCCTCTGGGATTGGAATATTGCGTTGAATATTCATTACGCGTCGGCGCAATCTATTGTTCGTTGAGCGTCTGCCTGAGGATCGGCCGTCAAAGATTGCATCGCCACAAAAACTGTTTTGCGTCGGCCGTGCTTCGAGTTTCGGCGACAGCATCCGTCAAATTTGGTCTCCTATCGACTCTTGTATCTCTATGTGAGGAGAATCCCCACTTTGAAATCCCCTTGTTCCTGCAAGATAATCTTCGAGCGGATTCAGAATCATTTGCAAGGCTGCTTTTGATAACTTTGTTAGGAATATTTTATTCTTCAGAATGCCTTTCGCTTTTCAACTTCATCTACGTATGTACCCTGCAAGCCGCCTTCCGGTTAACGGTAGTGCATGCACCATGACTTTACTTCCCCAATCGATTACTTTGGTGTACCGTTCGCGGAAAAAATGAATTCTTGAATCGACTTGTTGTAGCATATATTTCTCTGATTTTTCTCGTAGTATCAGAACGGCCTACGTAACAGGGAGGACGTATAATCGGTCATGTCTTTTAAGAAAGTACCTTTTCTGAATTTATTAATTTAATTAAGCCTTTGTTTAAAAACTCTATTTTCTACAGATGCCTATTCCTCGTCCCAAAGCATCTGAGTAACGCTAACCAATTTATCGAGACAACTTTTTACGAAACTTATCACCTTCTGCTGTATCATTTCTAATTCACGAATACAACATTTTTCGTCTAGATCTCATACGCTACATGTGAAGTAGATAAGATAGTTGATATATAATGCCACCTGGTAAGTTTCTGGATCGGTCCTAGCATGTAATCGTAAACTCTATGGAACAGGAGTAACATAATATCGGATTCATCTTCTAGGAACGTACTATCTCTTAACTTATTAACTAATTTAAGCGTATTTTTAAATCTTCTAGAGATTCCAATCCTGCATCCTCAAACGTCTGAGTAATACTCTCAGATTTCTAGAAAAACTTTTTTACGAAGCGTATCGCTTTTCGCCGTACTTTTTCTAATTCTCGAATGCGACACTTTTCGGCATAATTCCATTCATTACATTGATACTCAAGGTTCCTAGCTCACGCAAAGTGACATCGCTTATGGACTTTTTTTCGCTCCGCTTGACTATTATCCTGACAAATCCGTGTTCCTTAAGTGCTCGTCCACATGTATGACGGATGTCCATGTTAATTTATTTAAATCGAAAAATTAGCCATCACCATAAATTTTCTTTGATATCACTATTTGATTTTTTAATGGGAAACTTTTATATTTTCACTAATGAAACTACCTTATTCCCGTATGATAGATTTTTATAATGGAATTTTAAAGCTTGATAGCAAAAAGTGTTTATTCATTTTTATAAATCATCTTTCCACGAAGTAAAGACAGAAATAGTAAATTCTATAAAGCAGTTTTATCATTTATGTTGGCTGAAAAGAAATGCCTCCTAATATAAAGCGACGAAATATAAATTTTCTCCAGATACTTTAATAAAAATATAGAGAATGTTAAAATCTTCAGAAAACAAATTCTTCCGTAATTGAAATCCTTCCGTATGATTACTACTACATCTGTGAATCAGTACTAAATCAATTACTTTAGACTTACTTGAGACTCCTTCAGAAGGACGAGTTGGATATTAATGAAAGAGAGTGGAGCTCTTCAACACTCGGCCTAGCTATCAGTATGGACTGTGATGACTGTATATTGAGTAAATCTATAACATGATCAAACATTATTAATGAAAAATATGATGCCTACTAATGGTCACAGATAAAACTATAAAACTTTAGGATTAATGAAATTAGTTGGATGGACCAATCTTTTTAATTAAATTTTAGTAATTAGAGAATCCCAAGGAAGAATGGACTTGAAAGAGGTCTGACGGGACCGGGAATCGAACCAGGGTCTCCCAATTGCCGGTCGGGTGCTCTGTCCGTTGAGCTATCCCGGCAGAACATTTCTCCAAGCCATTCGGGATACTGTGTGGGCAAGGACGTTGCGAGTTCGTCCGCATGGCGGCATCGTTCGCGGTCTAGCTTCATTGAAGTAACGGCCACACAAAGTGATGGAAAGGAAACCCCCTGGTTGTAAACAAATGGGTAAGGGTGACTTTGCGCAAGATGGTGCGCACCCAGGAAAAATCCCAAGGAAGAATGGACTTGAAAAAAGTCTGACGGGACCGGGAATCGAACCCGGTAACGGCCACACAAAGTGTTCGATTCTCGGTCCCGTCAGACTTTTTTCAAGTCCATTCTTCCTTGGGATTTTTCCTGGGTGCGCACCATCTTGCGCAAAGTCACCCTTACCCATTTTCGTTTAATTAGAGAATGATAAATCCCATCAATACCCCTGATTCCTCCTTCCTTTCTAGGAATCTTAACTAGTGAAAACTCTTCCTAATAAAAAGTGAACAACGCAGTAGTTGGGGACCTTTTATTTCAGTCGAAGGCCGCATTTGAAACCATCACAGCGTTCTTGAGCCACATAGTGCCTTTATTAGAACAGTCCGACGTTGAAATTGACGAGTGAATGCGACAACAATGGGTGAGTAAACTATAGAAAATATTCGCTACTCCATTCTCACTAAATAAAGGGAGGTAAGAAAACGAGTTAACTGATTTCCTGAGTCTATTTAAATATATGAAAAGAAGTCTCTTTGAACTCCGAAAAACGACTTAGGTTCCCAGCAGTAAATTATGCCATAATTTCCTCAAAATACAGTGAGTATGAATAAAGCAAAGAAAGTTATGAAAACTAATAGAATCCGTTTCTGCGCTACTGGTAGCCGGATTGGATTAAAGTGGAACTTACATGGAAACCTATTTAAGAGTTTAGAGCCAAATGAAAATAGAATCGATTACTCTTTCTAATTTCCATGTGCTGGTCACGAATAAAATCATTTAACTGAAAATTGCATCATTTTCGAGATGATCGTTGTTTTATTCAAGAAATTCCATGTTTTCATAAACTTCACTTTGCTATCATATGAAAATAACAAGTAAGGCTGTACATGTGTATTGTATGTGTGTATGTTCGTCTTAAATATGAGAATATTAAGTTTCACAACTTTCAGGAACATTAAATATTATTACATGTCAGTCTTGTGCAGATAATAGGCTACTTTTCAAGCAATTAACTACGGTTTGATCCCAGACGAGTCCAAGTGTTATATAAGAAATGCATGTAATGATCAGTTTTATCATTTGCAGGATTTCTTTTGAAAAATGTAATTTTAAAGAATAGTCATAAAAATCGAGAAAAGCACAAAAATAAGACTAATCTGAGACCAAGTCGAATAAAAAAAAGTAAACAATTTCTTTGACTCTCGATGGACATCAACCCTATTTGTTAATCTCTGCATTCTGCTCGCCTTTCCTATTGAGTCTCGAATATTTCATTTTAACGTTATATCACTGCTAATTGTAACACATTGGTATCTGTAATGACGAATGCATATAGAGGTCCGTTACGTCTTCAGCATAAAGGCTGGTTTGAACCTCATCCCTCCACCAAAAGCAACGGAAGGCTTTGAAGAGTGGGCTTAGACGACTAGCCAAAATGAGGAGTGAGGTAGTTTGCCCTTGCTTTCCTCCCTGAGACAGAATGTTACATGTGGAACGGGCCCACGTTAGTGCAGCACAATGACTCTACAAGTGACACTTTTAGTAACACTCAAAAAGGAGAGACCTTAATCAATATCATTATTCAGCTTTATTCATATCTCAGTAGCTTTCACTACTATTATCACAGACATGAAAAAAACTGAGATAAAAGTGAATGAAAGATACAATTTTCACTATCCTGTACCAAAAGACAAAAAATATTTATGGACCGCATATGGAGGTATTAGAGAGAATTTAGGATATACTTTTTGAAGCCTGTAAGAATTGAGATCATGCTTGGAGGCACGAAGGAAGCCGTCTCAACTTGTTGGGTCTCAGAATAGTCATCGATGCAAATTTGTTGGACGAAGGCGTTTACCAAAAGTGCAACGCGAGGGTAAATAAGATGCCAATTTCAATCCAAAGCACGCGATGTGCAGACGGAGTCATATCTTCCAACGCACGTCCCCGCTCAGGAGAGACCTTACACCTGAAACTTGGGACTGCCTAAAGAAGGAGAACTTCCGATTCTTGCTTCAAAAGAACGCTGTTTGGAAGAGATGCATCGTTTTCGACATCGACGCATTTATCTGTGACGCCCAAAACTGATCATTCACATTTTCAAAACTTCGATTCCTTTCCACTTTCTGTTATCCACCGTATTTTCAGATAACATGAAGCAAGTTCGGAATACACTTTTCCTTTCGACCCATAGGATTGAGATCGCTGCGAAGGGTATGAAAAATTGCTGTTCTAGAAATAGTATTATTATTGTTAAAAGTGCTTCGACAGCTGAGGTCATTTCGCACGTAGGCTCCCACCGGGAATCGAACCCGGGACCGTTTTCACTGAATTCGAACGCGTTGCCCACTTGGCTCTCCGGGAGCCCCTGTTCCATAAATGGATGACTAACTAGTTAGGCCGGGTAGGATTTAGTTACCTTTTATCAACGCCTTATAATTTGAAACTATGATTCAATAGACAGTTTTTATTCCGCATGGATATGAAATAAAACAATGTATGTGACCTAGCTGGAATTCGGCTGTTAGACGGAAAAATCAGTATGCTCTTTTCTTACTAGTTGATATGAATATAAAGTCCTTTTGGTATACAATCTATAATATTGGAGATAAAATGAAGAACCGAACTTATTACTAAATATTTCTAACAATCTATAATATTAACGTGTGAAAATTAATATTAAAAAATCGATCAATCTATTGTATGAAAATAAATAAGGAAAAACCTATGCCAAAAATCCATCCAGTTCTTAATTTATCTCCAAAAGTGAGAAAATGCTTATTTTATAATTT
>KZ309010.1:186259-242012 GCA_000376725.2 Ladona fulva
TTTTTTAAAGCTCCAATCCTAATTTCCCTTTTTTCTGGTTGCTAAGTTCGAAAAAGAGATCCCCAATTTAGAAACGAGTTCCGGAATACGCAACTATGAGAACTGCAGAATTAACCAATTATTTGGTTGAAAGATATAGTATTTTCTCACTTAAGTAGAAAAACATGCTCAAATAACAACTTCACTTGGGTCTCTAAGTCATATAATTTGAACGAATTGTATTGAAATATCAACAATCATCTTGTGCAGCGAGCAAAACACGAAGATTCCATATTTTTATAATTCCCTGTCCCTATTCGCTGACAAAATGAAGAAACATTCTTGCGTAAAACGAGAAAGTTATTGATTCCGTTATCGTGGCTTTTGTCTTTTAAATACTGTCCAGAGGTCGATGGAACGAAAACGGGGTATTTACTTCGTCAATAACAAAAAATCAAGGAATATAACCGGAGCAAATGAATAGCCCAGTCGTTTCCGTTGTCGGAGGTATTGAAATATTTATATTCGACATCTTTCCAGAAGACGGAGTGATTCTTACAAGCGCTCACATCACGATTATCAATAAATACAGGCCATAGAGGAGATATTCAGAGTGCCTCCAATTAACCGAATACTGAGGTATCCGGTTAATTGGAGGTACTGGTCGCGTGCAAAGTAATTGTGGGATAAATAATCATTAAAACGAAAGTAAGGGCGTCGGGCGATGCCAACAACGTTTCCTTTCTGACATGAATTGGGTGTGATAAGTGTGAAGTCATATCATTGTGATGTATTATTTCACAAAGAACGCCCTCTATCCTTGCACTTAACGTGTCGATCAAACTGATCACGAGAACACATCACAACAACGCGGTGCATTGAATTTTGATTGTCAGATGAGACGGAATATTTGTTTCTCTGGTAAAAATTATAAAAAATACATAATCCAGAATTAAATATGGTCTATTCATCTATATCTGTAAGAGAGATTCCTATGTAAGCCAATGAAGTGTTCATTAAGGTCTTTCATTAATGTTTTCCATTAAAATTCGCAATACCTATAAACCTAATGTGGGCAAAATGAGAAGGTGAAAGCTTTTCCGGAAGATATCCTTCAGGCTCATCAACCTCTCAAAACGTTCGGTTAGGGTGCAGCTTCATTTTTTCATTGAACGCCAAAAATTTGTAACTAACCGCTATCGATTATTCCTACTCTCTCTAACATATACTTGTATTTTATGACGGAGTAAAATATAGCTTCGAAGTAATCTTTATTTAAAGGAATGACGAAAATGCGTAGATAAGTTTCAATATTTTGTTTCTTTTTCGTTCTTTCATATCGCAGGTAAATTCCCTTCAATATAGACTAGCGTCTCATGCTAGTTAATGAAAACTACCTCTTAGAATTTCATTTAAGGGAGATTTAATTTACCCATTCAATGTATTATTGTGTAAGCACACCATTATATGACTATTATCTCTTTCATTTTTATTTAAATTATCTACTCATATACAAGAAAAGTTGACATGTTATACCTATACTAGTAAACGCCCCCGTCAAGAATGACGGGACTTAATTTAGTTTAAAAATATATCTATTATCGTATATATCTGGTCCTCCTAAGCTCAAAACAATTCCGCCGTAAGATCATAATAACTCAATATATTTCTTACCATTATTTATGATATTTATTCAACTGTCGTTTTCAAGTCATGAAAGCCTACTTTACGTACATTTCTTATAAAAATTATAAGAACTAATTATCCCCGTGCATTTATATGGGAAAACTCATGAAATCAATGTTCAACAATTGCTTTGGTCATCAAAGGGATGGGTTGGTTATTTCCCCAAAAAATTACGACTTTTACGTCTATTTTATAAAATTTCTCGCAATTTCGAATGTATATGAATGATTCATGACTAAAATAAGATTCTATGATAATTTTCCTTTCTTGTGATACTTGTCTCAATTTCGTAGGACCATTGTTTCTAATTTAATTTTGTAAAATAAACGACCTCTGCAAGTCATGAAAACGTAATTTACGTACATCTCTTATGGAAACGTATTTTGTGCTCCTGGGTTCGAACCCGGGCCTTTACAGAGATGAGAATAGTTTTCCTGGGGGTTTCAGCATCGTAGAAACACAATGCAGTTTGTTTCAGATCTCTAAGTCAAGCCGTTTCTGAGATAAATAGGGCGACGGACAGACGGACGGACGGACAGACATTTGATTTTTATATATATGATAACAATAGGTTTGTTAAATATTTTATCATTAAAATAATAATAATAATAATATAACTTTATTAGGGCGAGATTGAGACTATCAAGTCTCTTCTTACATCTAACCCTTGCGAATTTTAATGGAAGACATTAAAGATCTTAACCCTAACTCTAACTAACATTGACACACCGGTATACCCAAGGATTAAAGATGTACTAGTAGATCTGTTTACCTTTGCTTGACTTCAGATATCTATCGAAGGCGACTCTTCAAATTGCAAGAGACTGAATAAACTTATAACTGATGCTGTATTCACTGAATATTTCCTATTTACAAATTCGCCTCATACCCATTCTTTCCTTTCCACTAAATCTTCGACTCATGCACCTCAAGCAAATTTGAATTCCACTGCCGCAGTGCATCGATAGGGAAAGTAGGGAAGTAATGCGGGCTTTATAGGAGGGACATAGGTCGTCAAATGATTGTTGAATGGGAGAGATTTCGATAGCGCCAGTATGAGTTAGAAAAGACAGACACTCGATTGGGACGAGGCGTGCATGTGCCTCACGAGATTTGTATTCGCTGCCAGCGTTTTGGCTTATTCAGCGCCACATTCGGACGCGGCCTTTCCACGATTCAGCATTTTATTCCAGACGATGCGTAAGGACGCCAGCGAGAAACAAAACAGCAGTCGCAGCCCTCGGCGCCTGCTCGTACTCCCTTCGCACTCTTATCCGTGCCCATCTCCAGGCCGCCCACAGATATCGCTGCGAACCATCATAAACGCCATGCGCACGTTTCCGTCAACGATAGACACCTTCCTGACGAAATTGACCGCAATCAATCGAATTACCTCAAATTCCCGCCTATTCGGAAGTTGAGGAAGAATTCGCGCGACTCTCAAAAATGTCCGATTGAAGTCAAACGACTTTTACTTTCTCTATTATAATCCGTACTTAAAATGGGCTGCAGCTAATATATGGCCCGGAATAATATTGTTTTGTTAGAGTTAAAATGAAGATAATAGTCAATTTCCTACATATGATGGATTAGCTTAGATATTAACTATAATTTTCATTTTAACTCTACCAAAACAATACAATACACGGCTATAAATTGAATATTAGTTAAAGTCCACTTTAATTTTATATTATAATGCCGGGACTTGGTATTGTTTAACGCTATCCTTTTTCGGTTTAATTTTCATTAATAAGTTCACGACACAATTTTCTACGTCAATAGAATTTCTTGTCAGTACAGTCAACCGTTGGATCAAAACCATCAGATTCCTTACAGAAAGTGGACAGAAAAACTCATGAGTAATATACACGGGAAAAGTACTGAATTTGACTTTTTTAAAATAGTTAGTAAAGCATTGTCAATGTATAGTCAGCATAGTATTGTATCTTAAGCCAGATTTGAAGTAATATCTATGAACACGATAGCATACGTTTTAACTTATACCAGAATGGAAATACGCAGCTATACCGAGGTATATATTTCATATATGCCATGAAAGTTCAAGAAAATTGGAAAATTTATTCGCTAGGATAGAGTTATGTTACTTTAGACTATTCTTTCTAAAAGCAATCAATGATTACAAATGTAAGAAAGTACTTAACTGTCTCAATCTCACCCTGGTCGTTTATTTTTATCCTTTTATTAACAATTTTTTAGGGGCTCCCGATAGCCAAGTGGGCAACGCGTTCGACTTTAGTGAAAGAGGTCCCGGGTTCGATTCCCGGTGGGGGCCTACGTGCGAAATGACCTAAGCTGTCGAAGCACTTTTAACAATACTACTATAATACAACAATTTTTTAATAGTAATGTGAAAGACATGTTTAATTTCTAAAATAATGAGCGTGACTTATCTCCTGTGCTATTTTTAAAATAAATTGGCAGCAGTTAAATTCCTAATGTTGACTGAATAATTCTATAATTAAAGGATATTAGCAGCTTGACAAGTGGTAATCTGATATTTCACCATTCCTAATTATGAACAGTGAGATCGGATAGGATGTACTTAGCGGAATTATAAATGAATATCGAGTTTACTCAGAAGTAAATAAGTTCCCTTTATCCATCTATTTATTGATAAAACTATAAAGTATGAAATCGATTAGTAAAATTTAAGTATCTACGTATACTTCAACTGCTGAAGAGGAGCGGGAAGAGTATTTTACGCATTTTTATCTGCAAACACCGCTACTTAAGTGAAGAGCATAAGGTAGGTGTAAAATGTGCGGTAGCTTTAAAATAAGGAGGGAAAGAACACAGAAAACTATTGTAATCTTACACTATCTTATAACTACTCTTTTAACTATATGCATCATCATCAGACCTGATAATGATGCTAGGCATCGAAACCATGGTTGCGTCGTTTTAAAATATTTTGTGGATAGTATATGTAAATAGTTCTGTGTAACCTTGTGTTGCTATTGTAGAATTTCCCAAGTGAAGGCTTAAACCATCCATTGTCACATATCTACAGAAGTGTAGCATTAATGTAAAAACAGTCGATTATCACAATCCTCTTTTTTATAAGAACATAATTTGACTAAAAAAGCCACGGTAATTCTCATATATATTGATGAGATCAGGATAAAATGAAAAAAAGACAAGAGGACCTGAATTATATTTCAATCTAATTAGTGTTACAAACTGGATGGAAAACTATGTAAGGATATGTAACCGAAGACTTCAAATTAATCTATTGCGTTTTAATTATGTTATAATTCTCATTTACTTGCTATTTATTAACCTAATTCGTGGTTTAAAGTTTCAGATATCCTTGAATTGTAACTCTTGGGACCAGTTTTATAATGAATACTTACAATGGACTTAAGCTGATGTTTACTTTAAGGATCTGTATTACCTTTAATGTTTAGTTAGAATGAAAATGAAGATTATTATTAATCTCCATGATAATCTATACATAGGAGATTAACTATTATCTTCACTGTAACTCTTGCTGAACAGTATAATACCGCGCACTAAAGAGAACATTATTTGAAGCCCATTCTAAGTATTCTACAGTTTACAATAATACTTTATTACAATTCAGGGCCTAAGCCCCGGAGAGATCTGTCAGTGAATCTCGCTCAGCGATGTCCAATCTCAGAAAAAGTCCTGCTTCTTTAATTTTTACCTTCTCTTTTAAAAGGAGCTACGTGCGAAATTTAGCATTGCGAGCATTATTCCAGCTTTCCATTCGCTCGAGGCACATCTCCATTCACCAACAGAACAACATTCTTTCGCTCTTTCTCAGCTTCTCTCTCCGACACCGACGTCCTTTCTAACAAAGCCCTTAACTAACCCCTTCCCTTGCACTCCTACGCCCTTCTAACTCAAAGCCCCATCTCAACCCTTTTCTTACCTCCGTCTATCTCCTTCCTTCGTGCTCCTCCATATCTCCCATTCGTGACCACTCCATTGCTCCCTCGGTAGCGAGGGAAAAATCCCATTCGACTCGACCTAATAAAGACCTCCTTCAGCGCCCACTGCAGCGTGGTCAACTTCCGAATTAATTACGGCGCATTTTATTCGCGGAGGGAATACTAACATTTTAACGCGACATTCCCATTCCGAATTATCGAATACACGTCCTTACGGAGTTGTTTACGATTCTCGAGTTGTCGTCCTTTTCGATAACTTACCATCGACTAAATTAAAAGTCAAAAGGTGTAACGTCTTAAAATAAAAGATTTTCTCTCTCCTTTTTTTCTGTCGCGGGGAAGGAATTTTTGCTGAACATCATAGGCGCTTGATTTTCCTCAACATCCGTAAAAGATTCCAGTCCCACTTCTTAGAAACGAATGCATCTCCCCTTTCCTTCGGTCCGTGAATGACAATGGATGACCGTGGACCAGAGAAGGGCCTCCGGACACATACACAACGAGCGCTCAACTCCCTGCCAATTTTAAATCCGTTTCGCTGTCATAGCGGATTTATTTAGTCGGCGGCCGAGGGATCGGATGCTTGTCGGGGATGTTTTATCATCGCGTTAATTCGCGAAGATTACATAAAAGATACTCATCTTCGAATCGGTGTGTTTTTTGAGAAAATATTTCAAACATAGTTGATGATTAAGCAAAAACTATCTATTTTTAATATTATTTTATTTTAATCTTTTTACATCTGCTATGTATGTGACTATATGGATATCTACCATGTATGCTGTACCATTTCATAGTTATTCAGTAATTTTACTGCTAAGCGAGGAATTATTTTTCTAAACTTAGAGGTTTAAAAACACTCCGTAAGCCATATTTCGGCAAGCGGAACTCGCGTTAAGAGACAAACGGGGAGCTCCGGATTACCGATATCTGTGAAGTTCCATTGTACTTCATTTCAGAGACAAACCCTCCAACATCAGGGGGTCTCCACAAAGGAAGACTTTTTGTTTGCTTGCCGAAATACGGCTTACGGAGTGTTTTTTTTTAAACCTCTAATTCATTAACAGCTGTGTTCCAACTTTATTTTTCTTCTAAACTGAAATGTTTTGTTTTCTATTTCTTAGTTATTACTGAAATAACGTAATTCTGTATGTTACTACATGGATATCCAACAATGTACTTGTAAGTTATGTAAAAATGTATACACCGTCATGTTGTATAATTTTAATTCATAACTTTTAATCTATTACCTTTTAATATGTGGATATGAGCGCATATCGTTTCAATATTTAACTTGTTTAATGTGTTATTTTAAGTGATAACATTATAATGAGTTACTTTTAAATTCTAACTTACGTATGTAATGCATTACTTTTTGAAGGGGTTTCCCTCCCGTCTTTGAACGAATGCCGGGCAATTGTTATCAAAATTAATTGCTAAGTTACACTCCCCTCCAGCGTTGCCACCTGGCAAGGTGGGCAAATCGAAACGTACTTTCAAATAAATAAAAAACGGTGTTGAACATACGTTCGTGGTATGTTGATATGCTTCGTCGCAGTAATTAATTTCGTTTAAGAGGTGAACATTAGAAATAGATGTCCCTCTTTCGCAGGACTGAGCTAAATATGATGTGTGAAATTTCAACTCCCCTTCAATGAGAATAGTAGGAAGATTGATTTCAGAATACAGTATACAGGCATTAAAATATATTCAAGAGGAATTGTGAATAGAGCTTTTCGTATTTTTCCTTAGTTTCAAAATAGTACTCCACAATGTTGACTGCTTCCAAAGCGAATAAATAAAGCTAAGGCAAATCCGCTCTTTACTTCTGGGTTAGCTTTGTATGCTTTTGATAAACTGGTTAATTTTTTCCTCAAGTTCTGTTTTTAATTTTTTTGGCTATCACATGCCAAGTAACATTCCGTGACAGTCATTTGATTCAACGTTCGTCAAACGGATTAATAAAGGTTATAAAGGTTAAGAGTAATTCAGGATTGAATAAGTCGAGAGGAAGGCTTTGTTTATATTAGCGAGAGACAAGGCTTTATTTGTAGAGAAGAGAAAAGAAGGGCAGAATTAGAAATACAACAAAACAGTTGCATAATTTAATTAAAAGTGTTTCGTGAGTTCTCAAGTGCTCGAACGTTTCCTAATTTATTACATCTTAAAAGGTTCAGTGTATTATATAATAGAAACCTGAGTTCGTTTTCATGTTTATCATCCTTAAAAAACATGCTAATTCCTACTTAGCAGTAAACGTCAATATTACAATTTAAAATAGATGCTTATGATACTTTTACGGGCACTGCTGCCTGATCACTAGGAGGAATCAGATGATAACGTACCCTATGAGCTACTGAAGTTCCCGATATTGTGTGCACACCCAATAAACTTATCCCTAAAAAAATACTAGAACTGATATTTTAATTTATACAGCACCACAAAATACATACATACACTCACGACCTAGGTTTCACATCAAGTGATGATGATGCCTTGCATTGAAACCTAGGTCATGAGTGTATGTATGTATTTTGTGGTGTTGTATAAATTAAAATATCAGTTCTATTAATCTTTTTAGTATGTATTACCACCAAGTAAAGACCGAAACTATCAACACCAAACTTATCAGCAACAAAGGTTGTTGATTGGCCTCAAACTTAACTGAGCGGAAAAATATTTTAGCACTATCCACTGATCTGTAATAAAGAATGTTACCTAGACTGTATACTGGAATCACTTCAAAATCAAAGAAATTCTTTCGAAACTTCTCTCAAGGGAAAGATTAGCCGCAGTTCAAAGATGTCATAGACTGAACGCTAGACGTATAACCTCACGATGAGGGCAATATATATACAATACACATACAATACTTTAACTGAGGAATGGCGAATCATCTGCAGCAAAAGTGCCATCTTTGATAAATATAAAGGACTTGTGTGCCAATGTGGTGCCATACCATAGAGTGAAGTGCTGATATTATCTATTTCTATTATGTTCTATATTATCTATTATGTCAACGACGACATAATAGAATATAATTCGTAGTAGTTGTTGTAATTGGCCTAAATAATCTTCAATTATCATTACTAATGAACAGGGCTTCATTTTCAAGTGAAGAATAAATAGCAAAGATATTTCCGAAATATAAAGGTTTGCGTGCCTAAAAAGTTCTCACGCGTGAATTTCAGTTTGCGGGCCATGGGTTCGCCCCTAATGGCCTAAGTAGTGATGAATTGTTTGTTTGCATCTTTTGTATATACTATTACACCGTCAATATTAAAAGAACTTTTAAATCACGAATCGGCATGCTGGGTAAGAGCCAAAACAAAGAACGAGCAGCTACATGATTGATCTTCAGATGTTGCAAAGTATTGGGCAAATAATATATCTCGTTTACATTTCAGGGGAAAGGTATCAAAAGTTAAATTTTTCAAACATTTCTCATAATATTCAACGTAAGGAAACTATTTAGAGCACGGCTGTTAAAGAATTAAGGGTTCAAAAACGCTCCTAAAGCCGTATGTTGGAGGTCCGAACCTTCGTCGAGGAAACAACAGGAAATCCGGGATTATCGACCTCACGAGAGTACTCTTTGGCCCCTGAAAATAATAGCTTGACTATCGAACTGCGTACTGGGTGATCATTAAAAAATCAGTAATCACGAACTTTCTGTTGCTTCCAGACCATCGTCTCAACTAATGTTCGGACCGACATACTGCTTTAAGAGCGTTTTTAAACCTCTAAAACAATATTCAATGTTTCATAGCGTGCCTTATCGTTCTCAGGGAATGGAGATGAGTAGATAAAACAGCCTCCTAACTTCCACTCGTTTTCGTATTATCCTTTTATTCAAAGTAGTTACACCTGCTGCATGTTTAAATCGGATTACAATCGACATAACAGGAATCTTCCTCAACCGAGCGAAAATGTGTTTTACGACTCATGACGACGGAGATAAAGCCGGGCGCCGCAAACCGACTATTCTACAGCTCGGAAATATATTTCTCTTTCTTGATAACGCCGACAGATGCGGATTCCGCCGCCCTTAAGTAGCCCAAGAATGTCCAAAATTCCATATTGAAGGATTAAAAATTAACGGAAATCAATTTGCAAAGGAGACAACGATCGGAAAAAAGCATAAATCCGTGTCGGACATTCCTCGGAGAAGTGAGAGCGGTTCTTTGCTTTTTTCGACATCCCCCGCCGCTGTATCCGAGCGGATTGAATCGTGCTGATGTTTAGTTAATGAAGTGGGAAGTGAGGTTCGCCCCTGCGTTGTCTCTCCGCGTCGAATTATTCCCTTCGACACCGGGAGAGGAGCTGCAAGGTGGTCCCGCCTTGCTCAGGGAAGCGAGTGTAGCATGCAAATTAGTCCAGAGCCACCCGCGGAGTGTGTTAAGGGAAGAGAAGAAAGCATGTCGGGATGGGGAGAAAGGCTACACGGAGGAGAGGTGAAACGAAATTAAGTTGACTCGCTACAATAGATAAGCTTAATTAATTACCCAATTATAACACCGGACAGACTCGCAGTTTTCCCCATTGAAGGAAGGAGATTGGCTGCTCGAGAATTTCATTCATAATGTTTTAATCACGAGTCGGCTGGCAGTTTGCGGTGGAACGGACACAAAGGGTGAAGGGGTTATCTCATCAAGCGCAATGACAGGTAAAACGTTTTCAAAACCGAAAGGCAGTCGACTCCACAGTCCTGTTTCTTCTTGCGTCATATTCAATATGCACTCATTGGGGTAATTTATAAAAGGGGCATAGCCAGAATTCTCGCTTGGGGGGCTGAAATTAAGGATTGTAACTAATAATTTCTTGAACTCCTTTCAATTTACGATGCTATGAATAATTGATTCTCATCATAAGAAATTATTGCCTATAAAGATATATTTTAAACGTAGAGATATTTGCATATAAGACCATTAAGAATTTGGTTCTGAATGAAATATTTGAAGAATCAAAGAAATCTTTTCCAAGTGTTTCTATTTGAAGAATTTTTTTGGGGGGGAGGCGGGTCGAGACCTTCAGCCACCTTCTGACTACGCGCCTGATAATAGTATTTTTAGAAATGTTTGACCATGGGACGCAGGGTGGGAATATCTAGAAGATAGAAAACTTAAAGGCCTTATTTAGTTGAGTTTAAAGAAAGTACATTCTTAGAAGATGTAGTTGATATTATGCGTCCTCCCTGTTACATACGCCGTCCTGGTACCTACTGCAAAAAAATCAAAGAAATAGATACAGTTGCTAGCAGCTTGAAGTATCCGTTTTTCTCCGCGTACTATACGCATAAATAATCGATTAGGGTGGCAAAACCATGGACCCCCTGCCACAGGACTTAAGGGTACATTACAGGGTTGCAGGGTACATATGTACGAGGGTTGATCAATAAATACGCGGAATTTTTAAATTTCCCGAGCTGTATATTTCCTATTGTCAAAATGTTTTTCGGTGAATTGTTACACATTTCCCAAACTTTCATTGTTAAGGGCAGGCATTTTGAAAACTTGGTCTATTGTTGGCAGTCAAAAAGGTTACACGCGTTTAGCTCCTTCAGTGATTCTGTCTTGATCTCCTCAATGTTGCCAAAACGTCGTTCAAGGTTTATTTCAGTTTTGGGAATAGGAAGAAATCACAGGGGGCCATGTCCGGTGAGTGCGGTGGTTGAGGCTTTTTTTAACAACGTACGTTTGGGACGTGTGTACCAATTGACAAAAACAAAAATTGACAATCGGAATTATACAGCCCGGAAAATTTAAAATTCCGCTTTTTTTTATCACACCACGTATATGTAAAAAGTTAAGATCATTCAGCATTTGCTCCCACCGGGAATCAAACCAAAGACCGCTTTCAACTAAGACGAACGCGCTACCCACTTGGCTATCCTGGAGCCGTCAACTTACAATGATTGAGACCAAAATCCTAAGGAGAATAAGAGAATATTATCAAATTTCGAAGTTATTAATCGTTGTGGAAGGAGTAATTTTGATACGATCTTAGCCCGAAGCACACGTCACACTCCGTGAGTTGCCTCGAGACACGGAAAGAATGTCTCAATAATTGTTTACGTTCGTGATCAACGAATTGAAATTGCCTCTATTGCTTCATTTTCCTCGATCATCATCGCTTCATAAAGTGATACATTAAGTCGCAATTTTTCTACGGATGAAATATCAATATTATATACTATTTACTCATAAATACAAATACAAAAGTTAGAGGACGTTTTAACAAGCCTTTGGTAGCTGGCTTCACGTATATCATTAGTTCAATATAATAAAACGGTTTAAAATCATCACAAATCCGCTTATAATTATCCTTTTTACAGTATATGTATCATTTTATTGTTATTTTGGCAATAATAAAAGAAAAACGTGAAAGTAAATGAGGAAATTCTTAAAACCTCGTTGCCTCAGAATATGTTGAGATATAATATCGTTCGCAGAAACGCTTTCGTTCGCCTACACATATAGTGGATAGCTGACGCAAATATTGCTTAAAAACTTCAGTGTTAAGTTAACTACTGTTAATTTCAATAATATATTCGAATGACATTGCATTCAATTGTTGAATATTTGGTAGGTTTAGTATATTTCAAAGTTCAATTACATTCACAATAAAGGAAGAGAATCTCATTTTTGTCTCTCTTTATTGTCAACTTTTCTCTCTTCATTGCATCCCATATCAGTAGCACGAGCAGTTGATTTTCATCGCAGAAAATAAAAGCAAGATTTCTATGCATAAGTTATTTTATATAGAAATCTATTAAACAGCTCTTATAACAGCTTTGCCAATAACTATTTTCATAAGTTCAAAGAATTCTTTCAATTTCCTCATTATACACAACATTAATTCGTTTTACTGATAAATCGCTATCATAGTTATTAAGGTCCTTAAAAAAAATATCTTTCGCAGGTGATTCCACAATGTAATCTTATGTAAACGGCTAAAAAGTAAGCATATATCTGATTTCATCAATTATTGTTTTTTCAAGACGACGGCGTTGAAAAGTATTTATTTTGACGGTATACTTTTAAAAAAACTTTCGAGATTTGGAACCCACGAAATCTATAATGAGGAATGAAAATCGATCAATCTATATTAAATCTACTGTCTTAGCCGACTTTGAACAATGTTTCTTTCTAATCAAATTTCACTAAAGAATAAAAGTCCAAACATGTTTGCTAAAGATCAAACTAATAACTGATAATTTTTTTCAAATCATTAAACAATGAATTGCATTATTCGAAAAGTAAGAGCAATTGAGAAAAACCATAATTATTCATTACGTAAATAATGGTATTAAAAATATTACCAATCATTCGAATCATATACCGCAAAATGCATGTACGAATATTCATTGGAAAATTAACTATGAATGAACCGGTAAAATATTTCATATCCACTCCAATTTTCATGGGCTCCCGGCTAGCCAAGTGAGCAACGCGTTCGACTTCGGTGAAAGCGGTCCCGGGTTCGATTCCCGGTGGGAGACCATGTGCGAAATGACCCAAGCTGTCGAAGCACTTTTAACACTCCAATTTTCATGGGCTCCCGGCTAGCCAAGTGAGCAACGCGTTCGACTTTGGGAGACCATGTGCGAAATGACCCAAGCTGTCGAAGCACTTTTAACACTCCAATTTTCATGAAACTTCACATGTGCACTGATGGATTCTAAAATTGCTCACCGTGAATGAGCGGCTTTCGTTTCCTCATGCGGAATACAATGAAGCTGAAATATCTTTGTAAGATATCATGCTTTCAATCCTCCGGAGAAATTGAAATTATCATTTCATGGTTTCATTTTACAGGAGAAAGGATCCACTGATGCTATCTTCCTATCGGAAATCTTATTTACATCTACTATGGTAACGAATCCGAAATGCTCTTTCTAATCGCATGCTCAGTTCGACAAATGTACCTTATGGACAACTTAATTTAAATTCTGGAACATAACGCGAGAAGAATCAAATTTATGAATGTTAAGTTTACAATAAACATCCTTCTTTCTATATTATTTAAAATCAAAGATTATTATTGTGAAATAAATTCAGAAAGATTTCCATTATTTGATTCAGTAATAATAAAAGTATACCTCAAGAGCAAAGAACAATTAATAGAATTTAAGGGTATTCCTCATTCACATGCACAGTTTAATGAATATTTTGAAAATGTCATAAAATTTATGTCGCAATAAATTGATTATTCCAGTAAAAGATTCTTATCTCCTTTTTCCGAATAATTTTAAATTCATACATAACAAAGAGTAACTTCAAAGAAGCGAAACTAAAAAAATAATAAATGGATGGAATCAAACAATGATCTCTAACGTATTACAGAGAGGTAGTTGGTAGTGGTCGGTAGTTGGTCGGTAGTTGGTTGGTGGTAGTTGGTCGAAGGACCCCCAGACGATGGGAGCTCCCGTCGCTAGAATTTTAGACTATGGTGGGTGATAATAAAGAGTATTTAATTTATTCCGTCATAATAATTTATAACTCATCGATAAGTTTACCTACTATGAAGAATAATATTCCTCTAAAAGCAGTCGTAAAACTCTGCTGATACGACTACGCTTTTTTATTATAATGAATATTAAACTTATTAAACCATAATGATAATAACGCTCGAAAAGCTGTCTTTCAACTAGTTACCTCAGCGACGAATAGTCTTTCGACCAAATATCTCAGCGACGAAAAGTCTAGCGACGGGTAGTCCAATCGACCGGCTGTCCTTCGACCAACTGCCACCGAACCATAGACGAGATTTCCTGATAAATGATAAATACAATACACCAATTGGAGAATTAAATACATAATAATAGCATTTCAAACAATATTACGACAAATGTAAAGTGATACGATTTCAGACGTGAGGAAACAGGGAGAAATAATTCAGTCACTCAGGTGGTGCATTAGGACTTAAACTGAATGATAGATTACATCTGCTTAAGATGAATATAAGATATGGTAATTTGCGGTATAAAGTATAAGATAATATGCGGATAAATCTATTTCATCCTCTTGAGCATCAAGTCAAATTTCACTAGTTAACTGACTGAAGAACGATATGGAAAGATAGCACTGTTTATATGTTTTCTTCTGTGAAATACTGCAATAGATTACACTGCATCGGCCTCTATTAAATTGGAACTAAAAGGGCATAAGCAAGTATCAGCATGACCCAAAATATATTTTAATAGCTCATACTTACTTTACATACGATTTGTAATAATATTCATAGGCATTTTCTCAATAACCTATCTTTCCTCGTATACTTTTTGTGGTAGTGACTTAAAAGCACCGTCATTTTAATGCCTAGAAGTCTTATTGGAGATAAGAGCAGTAGAGAATGATTGTTTTTTTGCGCGATACAGTTTTCAGCCAGTTTCCTATGTGATGAGAATTGTAAAATATTACTAACTCAACCTTTTTATATGTCAGCATCATTTCTTATGAACCCATGAAAACCCGGACTATATGGATTGAATTAATTAATACATGGAAACGTGACCAAATGATTGTAATACAACAGGGATGCGATTATATATTTTTATGACTAGTCATACACGGCGGATACATGTAAATTCATATAAGCATGGCGATTTATCGTGAATTACGTTGGTATCACTAGTTACAAAAGATACATAATTGCACCCCTAGTCTTCTGTACTTGAGGCAGGAAGGAATATTTTGCCTCGGAAAAGAATTCATGAAACGTTTTGTAAAAGGAGTGATGGAAAATGTATTCGTCGAAAAATAGTTGGTTCAAACATGGCTATAATAGAGACAACCTAAAGCGATACCGGACAAGCGATAGCATACATTTGATAAGCTATAGTTAAAGTTCCCTTCAACCTAAAAGCTGGTCATGAAACCTTCCATCAGAGGTAATTATTAATACATTTTAAAGTAATGGAGTGGTGGAAGTAGGCCTATGTTAAGTAGGGAAAACTATTGAATTTGTAAATTTGCACAATGATCTGTGGATGGAATGATTGGTTCATTAATAAGGGCGACCGTATTATCTGTAAATACAGAGCAGAGATGGAGGGAGATCGTGGGAGGATGTGGGAAGAGGAATGTGCCGATACAGGAATGAAGAGGGATGGGTGAGAAAGAAATGGTTTCGCAGAGATGGTGGCGAGATGACACAAAAAGTAACAATTCCTGAGCACGGGAAAGGGCAAAAAACTCCTCACCAATCTAATCCATCTCCTCTTAATTGTTTCCCGGAGCGGCCTTGAAGAGAGGGAAAAGCAATGCCCCCACTTCTATTCCACCCCTTTCCATCGCCTCTTCTCCCTTTTTTCCCTCTTTCACGGATCTAAAGTAAACCGCCTCCGTACAAAAGTCGATTTATTTACGATGGCTTTCGTTATTTTCCCCCGAATTCTTTTTTTCGCTGATTTGCCACCTTCGGGTAACCATTATTATAAGTTATCCGGGACTGCCTTCCGAGTTCATCTATTCCCTAACTTCCTATGCTTTTCATTTTCTCATTAACTCTAGTTTAAGGATTTTTACATCTATTTAGAGTTGGGAATTGTAAACGCGGTGATAGCTACGCGTAATATCTCGAGACTGAAAATATCCCATCTTAAGCTTAAGGAAAAGGAAAGAGGTGATTTGGCACGTCAAAGCGTGCACATAGGAAAACTCCCAAGGAAAAACAGCAAAAAAAAGTCTCCCAAAACGACATGAGAGGATGTTCTGGCTAGGTAACTTAATTGGTTATAACATCCGCCCGGGAAGTAGAATATTCTAGGTTCGATTCCAGGTCTTGCAAGACTTTTTTAAAGTCTGCTTTTTCTCGGGATTTAACACATTGATCTCTACTAATTCTAACTCACGAGCTTTGACAATACAGTAAGAGTAGAGGACTGTTTTATGCAAATGTTCATAATAGAAATTCAGTTAAGGAATTAAACTACAAATTCATCTCATTAAAGTTAGGGTAAGAAATTGAAGTGTCTTTTTCCAAACACCGTTAAAAACTGTCTAAAAATCTCATTTGTTTGTTTCTCATTTGCAAAAGCATTTGTTTTTCGTATATCATAAATTCTTCGAATTCCTCATTCAAAACCGTTATGTTCAGTAAGAGTCTAATAAAGTGACAGAAAAGCATAACTGTAATAGTTTTTGTATCTATGAGTCATGTCGATATCTTTTTTAACCACATCCTGAGATCACACATTCAGCGATAATCTTCGTTAAACTAGATGGACGAAACTCCCTGTCTGGCGACAATAATGAAATCCTTCGAATACTAAGAAAATTAGAAAGCAGGAACCATTTCTTTTTTTTCCTACCGTCTTTGAATATCACAAAGTGACTGTCAGTCAGTTGAATTTATTCTCTAATAAACTACTTCAGCGACCAAAGTAAACGTATTTATAAGTAAATTTAATTAGATTTTGATTCCGAAATGATCGCATAGATGTAAATACACATTGACTCAATGTTTAACTAAGTAGTAATACTCACATACGAACTGAGAAACTGAAACCTAATAAATACGTAAACTAAACAATTATCTAAATGTTAAACTATATTAAAGCATCCGCAATGCGGAAAATTCATAGTGAGAATCATAAAATGTTTAGCTGTAAGTCTAGAATATAAAATACTCTTAGTGATTTTAATGAAAAATCGTTTAAAACGTCGCAAACGGTCGATATTGACAAAAGTCCAGAAAACGACGCTTATCCCATAAACCTGCCATCTTTCATGAACTAAAGGAAAAGTCCCAAGGAATAACTGATCGCCAAGGAGTTGCATTGTGCATATGAGCAACAACCGGAATCGAACCCAGGACTATCTTCACCAAATGCGAGCGCGGTACCCACTTCAGCAAACAAGACTGTCCGGGAGTTCACCGAAAATCCAAGAATCTAAAATTCTGATAAGATTACCAATAGATAATAGGTAATGAAAACAATTTAGTTATGCATTTCCGAAATCTTTTCATCCATTACAGACTGTTGAAGAACGATTTGGTGTACCAATGAGTTTATGCAACTTTGTTTCGCAGTGACCAAACGTATGATTTTCCTGCAAACAACGAGATAGTTTTTTCGCCGTGTGCATTACTCCGTCTGCAATGCGAGGGAGGGTTTAATAATGGATCAGAACGTAGATTGAAATAGTGCAAGGTAATGATTTTTAAATTGGTGGTTGAGGTAATCGGTTTGAGCAGAAGACCCGTTAATCCTCTATTCACCGACTGTTAGAAAACTCATGGGACGATAGCACTTCGGATCGGCAATGTGCATGCTTCACTAATACGTGCATCGCGTGCACCGACGTCCGTCTTCATCCAATGACATCGGCGCCATTTTGAGATTGGAAATCCTTCCGAGAAAGCGGTTTTCTCCTCACACAAAAGCCGATTCTGAAGGATCGCGAGCTCCACCATTCCTCAATCAACCATGACGGGCTTTCATAATAATATAACGCAATTAAATAAGATAACTTTTGCATCGAGAACGGCGCAGCTCCCTTGTCAAGCATGACGTTATTTCAAAAGGGTGGAGATTGATATAACAACCAAGTATAACAAGTGTAAACGTCGATTTATAGGCACAAAAGAGGTATTTTAAGTTATTTATATGCTAGAGGAAACGAGGTTTTACGAGGACTTCATTCTCGCGTATTATGAGGACGTTACAATTAGAAAAAAATATTTATTTTGATTGAAATTCAACTGAAAGTGAAAATAAATAAAGTCATCTGATTTTGTGGACACAATTAGAAGTATGCCAATCGTAATTTTAGCTAATTTTCATCTAAGTGGAGATTATCCGAAAAAATTTGATTCAGCTTAAATTTCTAGTGAAAGGATATGTATCTTATCTTTAAGGGACATATCGGTCTTAAACTGATCGAAGGAGTTTTAAATACAATTATAGAGAGAATAGATACTTCTAAGCGACCAGCAAGGATCTATCCCAAAATTTGGGATACATTTAAATAATTATAATTGTTAAGTTTAAACGCTGGAAAAATATGGATGAATGACTGAAGATGAAAAATGTTGTGATAACAAAGTAATCTCATTGAGATTAAGGTAAATGAGTGAGGATATTTCTAGAATCTCTCATCTTCATACAGAAATTGCCATTACCATTTCGGTGTGTAATATATTGATATTTATATAGTAGTCTGTCTGTACAGTCTTCAGCCTGAAAGCTAGTTTGAACCGCATCCCCTCACTATAAGCATCGAAAAGCCTTGGAGAGGAGGCTGAGGCGACCAGGCAAAATGAGGAGTGAGCGACCTCATGAATATGAGGGTCACACAGTGTGTAATTATTGAACATATGCTGTGTTGGTGCTATAGAGAGGAGATTTACGTTGTAAGTGAATATGGTGACTATAGAGTTAACTTCTATAACCATCAGTAAACTTTTACGGCCGTAATCAGGAAATAAGCAGAAAAGCCGGCTTAGGTTAAACCCAACTCAAGGGTCCGAGAACTAGTCCGTATTCGGGAATCCGTATTAAGGCGACTTATTTTGGAATGGGTTTTGCAGTTTTGAGATGTGACAACATTGGAAAAACAGTTGAAAGTTTGGGATCCGTAAGATAAAGTTGAATATTTGGTCTTCTGCTAATTATTCGCTTTACTGTTTTATAACATTTCCGCCTTTTCTATTCATAGTGTGGACAATTTTAAATGCCTTTATTTAGAATATTGTTATAATAATATTTCTTTAGTTCATAATGCTTAGGTATACTGTGTATAAGAGTTGCTAGTCGGTATTATTTTAGGCAAGTTGTGGATTTGTTTTGTAAGGTATTATTTATATTTTGCTTTCTTATTCATCATTTAAAGGTCATTTCACTGAATTTCTTCGCTGTATTATTCTGTCGTTAATGATTAGTATCATCTTGGCATCTTTCACTGAAAAATATTCGGACGACATCGGTGTGATCTGGTTCTGCTTTAGTGCAACTTATTACCTGCATGACATGATTTCTGGAGTTTAGGGTTAGGATATATTTTTAGCTAAGAAAACGGAAAAGGCAAGGTTCTAAAATAGGACTTATAGAATAGGAAATAGAATTCTTTATATTGCCCTGACAACTCAAAAAAACGCTCGAGAATACGCCGATAAATGGAGATTAATTTGCCTGAAAAGGGTTGCCTGGGAAGAAATTCAAAGAATTTCGAAGAACGTACGATGTAAAAAAACATTATTAATTTATTAAAAATCCTTTAACTGTTTACATACAATACTTCAGTTAACTTCAAAGCACAAGTTTAGTCTTACTCAACCAAAGCCATATCCAGTCAGCCCCTCAACTCCATCATTATTATCTCTCTCTCTATCCTCTTCAGCTTCCACGTCTTCAACCAAGTCACAACTGAAATTATAATAAATTCTTGTACTATCAGCAATTTATGCACGTTTCAAGTACAGCAAAGTCATTCCCCTATTTTTACTATTCACATACCTGATTCGCATGTAAGCTTCTCTCAAAACACATGATTCCACACACCAAACATATTTTTAGATATCTAGTTTGAATTTGTGATCTATTTTCTGCAATATCTGCCTGCACCATAGAAGGTGTTACATTATGAATTATAGAAAATGAAAAATGAAAAATGTGATAAACATAATGAAAATGATCATAATGGTAGAAGACTAGTTCAGTAAATTTGTCAATATCAGAAGTATGCAGAAACGATTACCATCTCCTAAAAGCCTTGTCACTGTGGCCATACCCTACCAGCCTCTCAATTTGAGTGTAATATTCCTGTTTTTCATTCTCTTTAGCACCCATGTCATATCCACTCCTGGAAGACAATGAATTCATATAATATCAGCTAAAAATTCTTCAGTAATTCTACATTTTCAAGGAGGAATAATTCTATTATATTTCAGGATGTGTAAACTGAAAACTTACCTTCCATTCTGTAGTCTCTTCTAAAACTGTCCAGCACTGCGATGACAATCACCATTACCCTGCATAATCTGTTATTTACATTCGGGTCTAAATAGAGAGACCTGATAATTTTCCATACATCAAACAGTCTTTTCACTAATTGTAAAGATTGGAAATAGTAATCACAGCCTGTACCTGAAAAATATTTTTTCCTTGAGCTCCATATTCGATGGAAATAATCTGATAAAAATATATATCTAGCTGACGTACAGGAATAGTAAATTATGGAAACCAAATGTCAGCAAGCATAACATAAGAATGATTCTCTTGCCCATTGAAATAAGTTAAGGACTAATCATCGGCAACGTTACACTTTCCTATAAAATGGAAATTAAAAAAGACTTAACGAGTTTACAATAGCACTAACAAAGTACAAATAATTTTACCAAGGAAAGGGAATCTTCGACAGAGACGAAAAAATGAAAGTTACCTACAATCAATGCCTCCGAAGACTGTAAAAACAACGTATATGATTTCATACATCAAGCAATTGTATCATTATATAACTTAGAGATGTTTCTGAATTCAATACGACCGGCATGACTTAATTTATCACACTGTTCTATTGCAAGAAATTCAACTACGTTTTGAACGAATTTAACATAAAACTAATAGTATGAATAACTTAGTAATATAATATAAAAAACTTACCCAAAGATTGGAAATCTCGACAGCGGCGAAATAATCGATGGAAACTACAACGAACTGCTACATATNCAAGATGTCGGCCGCGCTTTCTTAAGCTCTACTTTAAGTCGACGAGAAGCAGGTTTAGCTAAGTCAGGTTAAGTTGAGTCGGTGGACCCTTAATACGCCTTCCTGAATACGGACTAGCTAGCTAACCCGGCTTTTTCTTGGTTTCTTATATTACCAGTGCTCATCAGAGGTGTAACATAACTAATTTGCTAATAGAAATAATAACGAAGTGCTATGAATTGATATTTGAAGTCTTTGCTAAGAGAGTTCATACTGAAGGTAGGAAGACATTCCCGGCGTACGTAATTAAATGGCCAGCCAAGGCAGTTAACTACTGCGAAGCGTATGAATTATTATTTCCATTGCTTAGTGCCCCAACTTTGTATGTACCAAAAACTTCTAATTTAAGAAATTAAATTTAGCTAACCATCTAATTACCCTTTCTCCTTCATTTTTGAGAAAAAGTACCTTCGGTTCATTTATTAGATACTTCGCTAAAACTCATTTCTCACGAAGTGTTTAATATTTGAGTACGCAACATAACAAACAACGAAAGTTAATAACTGTCAATGGTGACCTGCCATAGCAACTTTCGTAAAAAGGAATTAATTACTTCCCTGTAAATTACTTTTTAACGAACCACAAGGTGATAAAAAATGCAATTCACATCAAATAATGAAATTCGTCGATCGACAAAATGAAGATCTGCGGATCATACTTGATAGAATGACGGTTAATGTAAACGAACGCATTAAAATATTTTATTACCAACTTGAGGCTTTCTTTGGTGGAGTATCCGAGCTTAAATTTCTCATACCTGAAGGGTATTTTCTGTGGTAAAGGTCCAATTTCAATTTTATGGTATATTCTTTTCTTAAAACTAATTAAGAATCTAAATGTAAATTTTTACACATTCGTTACATTTACTTCGTCTTACATATTAGATACAAATCAAAATAATTCCGATAACGTCAAATTCCTATTGAGGACTATTATCTTGATAAATCATCGAAACACTTTCATTAAAACAACTTTCGGTGCGCGATATTTTTTTAAACTGAGATTTTTAAAAACATCCATTTGTTTATTAACAGTTACATAAAATATAATGTAAAAGTTTCTATTTTGAAATCGGAACACTGTCGAAGTCAAATTTCTATTGAACGCTATTTTCTTAATATGAAATTAGAACGTTTTATTCGAACCATTTGTCGCCTGAAAGAGACATTTTTAAAATTAAGATCTTTAAAAACATGCATTTGCTTATTAACATTAACATAGAAGGTAATGTGAAAAGTGTCTATTTTGAAATCGAACCACTGTCGGAGTTAAAGTTCTATCGAATGCTATTTTCTTATTTTCATGTTTAAAAGTTTTAATTAAGACAGTTGCCTCTAGAAGGCTACATTATTTAAAGTCTTTAAGAATATGTATTTGTGTATAAAGTTGTAGAAGAAAGGTATCGAAATATGTTTCTATTTTGACCACTTCGACAGGCAATATGGAAAATGATGAATTTTTTTACCTCTTTTAATGTAGCCTTGAATATTGAGACAAGCAGGAGAATATTTGTCATCTTCCATGTCATTTGTTTTGCCATAATGTTTTCACAACAAAATTCTTTCGTAAGACATTGTAATTCCAGTATACAGAGAGCGCAATCTTCGAGAATCGTCGACAAAGCGTTACACGGAATAAATCGCTAAAACAGATAGTTAATTTTGGTTTTTCTTTCAGTTGAACATCAGAGACGCTAATAGGGTTGATTAGGTGAGGAGTGAATACGCTCCCTGTCATACGCCTAAGGCAATTCGTGCAGTAAAAGTCTAAATCTAACCTTACGTGACTGTAGTTATCAATTTCTACCTGACCAACTGTTTTTAGATTGAATCCGAACTTTATAGGTGATAGTGATTAATCAGTTACTCGTAATTTAAGTAATGCAATTGAAGAACCATCACCTTAATTCTTCTTCGCCTTTGATAAATCTCCTGCTTCGTACGTCATATGAAGACGCTGCTACACCGGACACTTACATTCCTTTTGTTACTCTTTCTATATATATTGACACGAGATATACTTACATTAACTCTAATGAACTATCCAAAAATGGATGGAAGGAAGTCGAAATGGTAAATATAGAAGCTTATTTCAACATCTACCTTCTGTAAAGGTATACACAAATAGATATTCTCAAACACTTTATTTTAAACTAAATTTAACTTCGGAGACAATAGTTTATAGTAAAACTTTTAATTCGAAATTAAGAAAATATTGTTCGAAATAAATTTGAGTTCGTCAGTGTTCCAATATCAAAATAGTAACTTTTACATTATCTTTTACGTTAATATTAAAAAGCAAATGGGTATTATTTCAAATCTTAATTTTTAAAATTTCGCTTTCTGGAGGTAATTATTCCAAGTAAAACGTTTCAGTTTGACATTAATAAAATAGCAATTTTTTTACTTTTATCCTTGTATTGAAATGTAGCTGTATAAATATGGTTATAATTGTAACGCAGCTTAGATTATCATCGCTTATATGTTGTTTACATCGTACTCATTGACAAGCTTACGCTATGTTAAATGTAATGAGCATAGACTAAGCTATTTGCCAAGAGTGAACTCTTCAAACCCCGTTCTTTCGTCTACATATCTAGTATTTTTTGCTATTTCGTACTGTAATGTCTTGAATCCCCATTATTCGTTTTTTCCACACTTTTTATCTATTTATTTTTTCTTGAATTTTAATTCCTTCTGTTTATTCTTTTTAATAATGTATCCATTATTTATAAAGTCTCTCGTTTCTGTCCCTTTTATATTACATTTGATAAAATTTTGGATGTAGGAAGAGACTTGGCAGTCTCAATTTTATCAAATATATGTCGTATTGTTATCCTAAAATTTAAACCAAGACTTGAAGGCAGAGATTTGTGTCGACTGAAGCTGTAAAGAAGAAAACTGCGATAGTGTTGAAACAACTGACAAAAGTTTACTTGCTCTCGACAATTGGAAAACACGACCGCAGCAATGTGTGAGTGCAAATGGGGAATACATTACAACGGGTCAAACATTAATTTTATAATACATGAAAATGGAAGTGAGTTATTTAATACACCAATTCCATATTCGGTTGACATAATATCTCCATCGATACCTACTTTCAGGTATTTTCTTAATGAAATAATGTTCGGTCAGCAAGTTTGCTTTTCAGTTTACTCCTACTTTCATCGCTACATATTTTGATATAAAAACAGAAATTAAGATCGGGATATTACGCTTAACACGTGTACGGCTACACGGAAGATTTTTTCTAAAGCAGTAAATCTGGAAGACTGGGTATAGGAAAAGAAGGATAACTTACGGGTGCAAAATGACAGGAGTAATGTAAAGTGTGGTTAAATTTGAAACATATTTAGACGAGTGGCGGAAGAAAACCTCGTTAACGGGCTTTCGTTATAAATGTCTTAGATTTAAAAGGCTTACATTTGGTTTCTAAGTCATGCAGTGATCTGCTGTCTCAAAAATTAAAGACTCGAATTTAGTATTGAAAAATTTTACTTGAAATTAAACTTTTTATTTTTTAGAGAGACTTTGTGGGCAAGGACTTTGCGATTTCGTCCGCATGGCGGCATCGTTCGCGGTCTTGGCTTCTTAGAAGCACCGTTTATTGACAACTCAGGAGAAGACGAGTAAAAGTACTATTATCTTCTGCGTTTCAATAGATGTCTCACTTGTACCAGGGAAAACTTAGCACGGTTTAAATGCTTGGGCGCTTTCCCGTTCGAAAGAGGCGGTTATGACGTTTCTCTGGAGTGATGTCATGATTGTAGGCCTCCTCGTATCTCCCTACCCAATGCACTAAGGAAAAATTGCTCCCGCTTATTTCTTTTAATCATTCAAATAGTGTGTAGTAAAATTTTCAACTGAGTAAAATAAAATTTGAAGAAGGAGATCGATTTTAAATTCAGATGCTTATCAAAGGTTAATAAATAAAGATTGGATCTAAGAAACGCGAATTATGCTTAAGGACTATATACCACACTTCTGCTAAAGGTTTGGTTTTCATTTGCCACATGGTCGTTGTTCCACAAAGGAAAAGATGATTAATGAGTTTGCGCGAATTGAGTTTGCGTGTTTTGATTTCGTTTTCGTCGATTGAGATTAAGCAGGAGATAGATATTGACTCTTATTATTTATTTTATTAGTTATTTTAAAGGCAAAGAATTGCTCTTTCGATATAACATTATTGCCACAGATCATCAAAGGAGAAAGCATCAAAATACAGGTAGGTCTATACTATTTTCAATCATACAGACTAAGCTTATTATACGCCACACCTCAAAACAAATTTTAGTAACATTTGGGAAATTCCTTACTTTCGTACTTCATTATGACGTAGTGAACATTAATAAAAAATAAATAATATATTAATAAACAATAAACATCTTTATCTTGGACAAATTGTTGTATTTAATGTACTGTTTGTTATGCAATGTAAATTTAATGGTGCCTTGTACGCAGTTTGTAAAGCAGCTATTCTAAATTAAGTTGATGAGTTATGTACGGCATGTGAAGATTTTTCATATAGTTTAACAGAAAATAAAAGACAATCCTTGAGAAAGGAAAAAGGTATCACTACATTGCAAATACATAAAAGAGTATCTCTACATCGTAAAAAAGATTCTATCGTTCCAATATTGTGAAGTTCCGTTTCTCACAAACAGTTGTTTACGTTGTGAGTGTCGTCAAATGGCCATCATAAACGGGAGAAGGAACAATGAGCGCCATCTGGAATATTAAACGCGTTAAAGTGATGAAAGTCACGAGAGCACGCTTCGATGCTTCCAGAAAGAGTGATCGTGAACACACTCATGCAGATATCGTCTGCTCGATATGGCGATCGATCGATGTTATCGTATCGAACCGCCTGTTCAATCGACGCCTGCTCATAGCAAATCGATTGCGAGGAATGCATTTTCCCTACGTATCTCACGCTCTAAGGATTCCAAATTGATTTGCCCACCAACTGCATGCAGATAAATGGGGATCAGAGGTGAAGTTTCGTTCTTGGTTGCCATAAGTTGAAATCCCTCTCCGCTTCAGTTAAGCTTAAAATATTTGCTAGTTTATCAAATGGAGTACTTCAAATTCTGACAGTTGAGCGTAGCAAACTATTGCGCGGAGGTTGTGAGGCCCATTTCTTCGATAGAGTCTATTTCAATGATATGGAAAGCGTGAGAAAGAGCTAAATGCCCAGTCATTCATTCCATCATGACGGCAAACAACGTATGAATTTTCATGTCGCCATTAGAGGTCTTACATTTTCGTTCCTTCAAACTTATCTTTGCGCTGAGTGGAGGAATGTGACAACAAAGACGCTTATAATCCTGTCTTCTCGCAAAAAAATACTTATAATTATCGCGTATGTAAATTACTAATGACTGTGTGAAATACTTTCAAATAATAGAACAAAATTATTTAACACGAGATAAAAGTATACGATTTGAATACAATTATATTAGGAGAGATTGTTATTTAAGAAGAATAAAAGTTGAATTGGAAATTGATCAAAGTATTATTTATGAAGAAGCCTTGATTTATAATCTAATCTGATTTTATCTGCATAGCCTTCCGAAGTCTCAGCAGAAACCGGATATTCAAACGTTTTTGTTCGTTGATAATGTTGCGTTTATAATAATTATAGTATTTTTATCTCATTTATAATCTTTAATAAACTAACGACAGTGAAATTACTTGAGTCAATGGTAAGCTACGTATTAACACATCACAGGTGAGACAAAAATTTCTCCCACTCTGATAGATTATATATGTGCTGTAATGGAGAAGTTACATATAAAAATTAGGTTTAATTCTAGAAAATCGTGTTCTACCAGAAAATATTGCAAGAACGACATCGATGTTGATTCTGAGATTTGAATGAAAAAAGTTCACCTTTTTAATTAGAAAACTCTCATATTACACACTCATAATATTAGTTAATACCACCGCTTGGCATTTTCTTCGATTCTGCTGGATTCGATTTAAGCCTAGGCCGGAATGTTTGTCTTTACCCTGATTAGATTTATTTTCATACCCCGTGAGTCGCCATTGGCGTACGGCAGGGGGCGTATTAAAACTTTACCTTATCTACCCTATTAGCGTATCTGATTTCCTCCGGAAGGAACAACCAAATTAGGACTACTAGAAGAAATATCTGTATTAGTGATTAATTCCTTGTAACGCTGTTGGATAGTTTTGTTAAATTACTCATTATGATGCCATGGCTCAGAGTTTTCATTTTGTGCTGGCCTTTTGGAACACAGTGACACAGGGTTAAAGAAAGGTTGGATGGATTATGAATTACAACACCTTATTGCAGGATCTTTCAATTTTAACTCTTGGACGTTTAGGATAAAAATTCACATAGATAAAATTCGTAACACTATCTTTGTTTCGTATGGCATTTGAATTTTTCGTGTCCTTTCTAAATTTACGAAAATAAAAGGTTCAAATTCAGAAATCACTGCTCCAGCTAATTTTTTTTGAAAAACACTGGGAATTGAGCAAATTTCGGCTTCACTAACTCATACTGATTCTATATTATATACCATATTATAGACGATACCCAATTCATTTTTTCATTTCAGGAAAAGTGAGCCTCCGTACCTACGTTCCTCTTCGGAATCCCAATTAAGGTTTCTGTAAAATATGAAATGGGGATACGAAAATCGAACCAAGGTCCACACCCAGCGAGGACGCCTCGTTTTCGTCCGGAATGAGTAATCTTTTCGCAGAGATACCCTTTCATCGGCCCAGTTATATCATTCTCACCATTCCGAGGACTTTTGTTGCAAAAGGAAAGCTTGGCAGAGTCCCAAGGGAGGGTTCTTTGGGAGCGCTACGTGTTAACGTGGGCACTCGCAATGGAGGGGAATTCAGAAAGAGAGGAAATAAAATGTTTATAGTGGGGGGAGTTTTGGGGGGAGGCGATTAGAATACGGAGTGGGAGCCGCCGAATTCCAAGGAATTCTGCAAAATTTGATGCACGCCATGTTTTCTCCCCATTTGGTATCCCATGCGTCCACGAGACGGAGAAGTTTTTGTCTTCGCTATCGGTACCGAAGGACATTCAACCGACAAAGTCCCATAAAACGGCGGATATCGTGGTTTGAAATGAAACATGGAACTGTTTTTCAGTTATAGACTCCGAAAGTGCCATTGGGAAGTTATATGTTCTTTTCTTTCGAATTCGGAGTTAGAAATCATTCGTGGCTCTTATGTTTTTCCTTTTATGGAGGTAATTTTCTCCTGATATTTTATTACAAGGTCCGTGCATGTGTAGATTCTAAAATTAATAAGAAATGGAGGATATTTTAGAAAAAAAACATCGAAATAATATCGATCAATTTTGTGACATAATGATATCTATCATTTAAGTAATACATCTAAAATGTAATAAAAGATCATCAAATACTTAAAATAATAAAAATTATTATTTTAAACGCCCAAATTTTTTAATTCAATCTGTTTCTTTCTATGAGAGGTTTTGAGTTTCGATAGTTAATGATGACCCATTTATTTTTCTTCATTTTATTTGAAGTTTAATCCAATGTTGACTATACCGTTAAATAATATTTTGTGTATATTCACTAAAAAGTCAAGTAAAATGGTAAAGAAGACCTAAATTTTTGTATTTTGCTAGCTCTGATAGCTCACTGCGACGAATCTGCATCCCAACCAAACACATACCTAAGATCAAATGATAAGAAATGATCAAAGAATTCTGTGAATGACATCGAATCCGCATAAAAATATACTTTCAGATGAGAGACTTTATAAGGGTTTTCAAAGGAAAAGAGCATAAGTGACGTTTTTTTTCCAAATTTTCAGCAGGTAGCGTAAGCACGTTTAGTATTTTTGTAACCATCAGCATGTCCTATTCGCTTCAAACAGTTCGGAATGCGGTAAGAATAAAATTTCAATTTCAAATTTTCCGTGTAAATCAAAAGGGGTATTTCTAAAAGACGATATTTCCTGGAATAGAAATCTAGGTTTCCGATATTTGCAGTAAATTCTGTTCTTAGAATCTTCGCCGTAAAAGCCATGTTCTTATACCGAGATTCATGGAAGGTGTCTTGCCATGTCAAAAATAAGAAGAATTTAATAGAAAGATAGATACGGAGACATTACCAAGACCGAGAATACCGAAAAATCAAGAACACAAGAATACAGATGAGATAATTTCAGGGACAGAATTGTTAATATATTTACCGTAGGAACATCCAGTGTTCAATCTTAAGCCATCTTTTTTGGTGCACATGCATGTTACGATCCATCTAAAAAGAAGCACTGTCTTTAATCTGCCGTTTCGTTTATTTTTAGAATCACATTAATCATCGAACTTCAACCAATTTTAAATTCGATATTGAAATGCAAGAATTTCATGATTTTGGGGCATTATTGAACGCCATTAAATCGCGACAGACGAAAAAGAAAATATTGCAATGCATTTAATACGTGTATAATTTAATATGGATTCGTAGAAAATATATTGATACCTACTAGGTCCACAATTTTGGCCATACTGACATCTGACATCTACTGTAACGTTGCGCTACGCGACTGACTGTGCCTTTTTTATTTATATTAATTGATACGTCTGAAAATAGATTTAATTTTAGCCTTACTTTTTAGTTAGGAATTCATGAGTTTGGAAGTCGATTATTTTCACAACTTCCGTGCTTTCACCGTTAATATAAAAATAAACGAAACATTTGAGTTATTAAAGGTATTCCTCGATGACTCTACTTATTTGGTTACGTTGTTTCGAATCTCTGATGAATATCACCATAGTTAATCTTCAAGAATTTGAGAAACCTTTCTTTAGTTAAGCATAACTGCAATATGAATTCCTTTAAAAAGGCCTATTTTGATATAGTTATTTAAACTTGTATAGTTTATAAACTTGAAATTAAAATTCTTAAAATTATATAATTTATAGCGTTAATTGCAAACATATTACAGGGCTAAAACGTTAGCATGGCAATTTAATTAACCTTTTTCTTCTATTTTATGCTGAAGCAGATTAAGAAATTTAACCTAAATTTTAGCATACATTTAGAATGAGTAAATTAAGTCGTTTTATCATTTGCTACCTCAAGGTATTAGATAACATTTTTAAAGGTGACAGGTACGAAGAACGTCCATTTGTAAATACTTGACTGCTTCCATTTCAACACAATCTGGATTATGCGCATGATTTCCAGTCGCTTAAATAGATCGATGTTTAGTTTAAGACTCAGCCGAAACTTCTCAAACGAATTTGTCCAACAACGTCGCGGTACAAAATCAAATCTTCCTCGCTACCAAGTTCCGTTCGACCATCAAGGAAATTTCGCAAATTGTAGGCTAATGGTTTGGCAGAGAGGATCACCGCCACCTGCGCGCTCGCGAATTGTATGCCTCTGAATTTTATTGTACAGCATATAAATGGTTCGGAATGGAACTGACGCTTGCTCGCTTGAATCTCTTAGTGGTTTGGCATAACGAAGGGCAGCCAGCCGTAAAAATTGTGCCAAAAACATTGGTCCTACAAAAGCCATCGTATATCTGAAATGGGAAAAAACCTCCGACATATAAATGGGTGGCGAGATTCAAATAAGCAACGGAAAGATCGTAAAAATACCGAAACTTCTTAGCACCTCAGGAAACGTCGGGTGGCAAATAAAAGAGTAAATCGGCTTATATATTCTTCGAAAAGTACCTTCGGGGAGAGAAGCTGACTGCTGATTAAGTAACAAATTGGGAACTCCGAGATTCTTGCTGGATTTACAAATTTTATATGTTTAAAGGAAGCATTATCGATATCGAAATAGAGAGTATTTCTCATGTTCTTCACCGATTCAGCGATTTCTCATTAGTGATTTCTCAATATCGCAATGAATTACACCATAAATAAGGTAGTAAGGTAAATAAGGTTTAGAGGCTGATTCACTCTATTCCGAATGGATAACATACAACCCTTACGGAAGTAAAAAAATTTCAAATTTTCTTCTCTAAAATTTCATTAACTTCATTAAACATGTATAGGCTGATATTTATTCATATGCTAAAGACCTGACAAATATGTATAACTGTGTGTGAGTTATCGATTTTGATAACGAGAATACTAGCTCCTACTACTAGTTTTCAAAAATTATTATTACTAAAATAATTATTACTTTCTCTTTCTTCACTCGGTAAATTTTTATTATAATCACTGATTTATAAACTGAATTCATCCAAGTATAAAGCATATATGTAGTTCCGTACACCCAAATATGACAAAATTGATTAAATCGTTGAAACTGGTCATAATTTCAAATATCAGATAATCATACCTCCAAAACTGTTCGATAAATGTAAAAGCTTGAATATCAAACTGCAAGACGGCAGATCTTTTCGAGTCATACTTTGAGAAGTAGTATCATACCATTAAGAAACCCTATATCTCCGTGGCCATTTTCGTAATTTCACCTGCTCAACATTTTTCCGTCGGAAAACCTTTTACTGCTTCTCGTAAAGAAGGAGTTAGAATCCTCTTAATCGTCTCTTTGCTTGAAATTTGAAATCCTTGCTTTAAGAATAATAAAGATAAAATATGTACCACGTCGCTGAGGTGAAATGTAAAGTTGGTTTCAAAATCCTAAATTACGAGAAACTAACTTTCAAGAGCTACCTTTAAAACTACGATTTTGATACATCTGAATTGTCTCTTTGTGTCTAAATCGCCATTCATATACATATCGTTTAACAGTAGTTGAATGAACAAGCTATGAAAAACATACGTTTCACTTGCATTATTTTAGATGAAGAAATGAAAGAGAAAATTGTGCTGTGGCCGGGACTCGAACCCGAGTCCCCCACTGTCCGGACGATTGCTCTAACCACTAAACTACCACGACAGAAACTGAAGTGGTAGCTTATTGGTCAGTGCAACCGCTCGGAAATTTGGAGGTTTGGGTTCGGATCCCGATTACGAAGATAGTTGAATGATTTACAAAGTAGAAAGAGTGAAAAGGTGTCCTTCAAAATCTTGGAAATCATCTTGTATTTTACAATACTTGGCTTTTGAATTTCCAGAAAAGGAGAGAATGCTGTGACTGTATTCACTAATAATTGATAGTTATCAAAGAGTAACCCTTTGCTCTCTGAAACTAGCCCTGTCTATGCAATTCGTTTATACAATGCCGGTAGGAACGAAATGTTGGTTTTTAAATTGGTAAACTGGTATATATAATGTTCTCAGAGGTCATTTATAATCATACTTACCTCATCAGTAATATGAGTGAAGTTACCTGTGGGTACTTGGGAATCAGAAAGGTAAATTTAAGGAAGAAAGGTTTGAGTTTGATTTGATTTGCCGTTCACTTATAGATAGAAAAACCACTAATAAGAACTAAAAAGAATCTCGGTGAAGATTTTTTCCAAAAGAAAACCCAATATTAATTAGAATAAGCTCTTAGATTAAACTATATTTCTATTTTGAGTTGAATGGACCGATAAAAATGAGATTCCGAAAAGATACGTCAAGAAGCACAAAAATTAAATTAAAGATTTAATGGGCGTCATAGTGTGCCGAAAAGTTTATTTTCTCATTTGCATTTATACATGCATTTTATGTGTTTGACGATACTTGGTATAATTTGATACAACATTGGTAATATATTAATATAATTTAGTTGACTGACGGGTTAATTTTTGGTTCTATAAAGAAAAACTTAAAATATTAAAATTTGATCTTGTTTCTAATACAAAAAAGTGGTTCCTGTGTTATTTTCTTACAGTATATTAATAAATCAATGATAATTCGATGTATTTTTACAATAAATGTATACTTATAAAATATAATAGGTATATCAATGGCATGTCATAATAATAATAATTATTATTACTATAACAGAAACTGGGCGTACCTATCACGTCCATTTCCATGATTCAAACTATCAACAATCATTGAACTCCATTTATAGATTAAACACTAGTTATACCTATGACTAAAACTAACTAATGAAACGATAAGTGTTCCCTGAATTTTGACTTGGTGCATAAGTATACCGAGAGGAAATCAAAGTTAAGAGAACCTGCATTAAGGTGAAAGCTACATTATAAGCGTCTGATAGCTATATAAGCTATCAGACGCTTCTAATTAGAAGTAAACATTTTTAAAACTGCGAAGGAGAGCGCGCGTTTGTATAGAGCACCGAATCACGAAGCCTGCGATCCTCAGAAACTTCGAAAGCATTTGGTGAAGTTAGTTTCCGATGTTCAGTAGTGAGGGAGAAAAAAATTCGTCCTTGGAGATGAATCGAGACAAAAGTGGGGAGGGAATAAAAGGCATGTGGTGAGATGAAAAAGTTTTAAGACTTCCTCTGGAATTACAAGGCGGAGGGTGGGGAAGGAGGAGTAAAAAAAGATGAGAGGAAGGGTGGGAAAGGAAGAAAAGAATGGAGGAGGGAGTAAAAAATGAAAGAGTCATATCCTGTCCGTGATTTGTCAATCGCTGAGAAAAGAGGAAGGGTTGGCGCCACTGAGGGATACGACACGGAAAAAAGGAGGGAATTCCGAGGAAGATACGTATTGTTCGGAAAATCGGAGCAGCAGAAGACATCTGTCCCTCTCAACGACCATGTTCTCAGGACTGGATTTGTTTCACGCAAACTTGGAATTCTTTCGTTAAAACACTTACCTGCGAAAGAGAATATTTATTTTTCTTTCACCATCCAATTGATCCCCCTGTTGATGTCAACGGCGCCCTAGGGGGGCGATCGCCCCTCACATGGTGAATTTGTAGCGCTAGCGATTTACCTAGGATCTGACAAGGAGCTTAAATAAAATTGGGGTGTGGTATTTCTCCTCGTTAATTATTCCTCTGTTACACTTACCAAGACCAAATTGACACCTTACATTACGTACGTAACCTACGTTTATTACGACATTTTAAAAGTTAAACGGAGGTGAGTTATTGAGAGTGAGTGAGGTGAGAAATTGTCTTAAATCACCCTCTTGGTGGAACTCTAGATCTGCCCCTGGTTGACATTACACTTTTAAAAAGAGAACGTAATTTAGAAAGAAACTCACTAAAATCCTTCAGAACGCAGGATGGGAACCTTTAGAAGATAGAGGACTTAAATTCAGACTTAATTTATTTAATAAATTCAAAGAAAGTACGTTCTTGGGTGATGTAGCCAACATTACGTGTCCATGTTACATAGATCGTTCTGATACTAAGAGAATAATCAGAGAAATAGATACTAAAACAAAGCACGTATTCGTTTGGGAAAGTAGTCTCTCTGCATTCACCCTCTGCCACACGCCGAAGGACGACTTGCATATGTAGATGGAGATGTAAAAGAAAACGTATAGATGGCATGATTTAGCCAAGGTTGCGAATTTAAATAATCTAATATGCCTTTAATTACAACGTTACGAAATTCCATATTCCCGTGAATCACAATAAACAATGATCAAGGTTTATACGACAAGACTCAAAAATCCATAATTGCACATTTCTAACATAAGAGTTTCTTACGATTCTTTTTCGCAGATTTTTGCAAAATATTAATCAAATAGAGATTAATCATCTAGTAACAGTTTAAAATTAGATTTAAATTAGTAGACAGTAGATCAATTCTCACACCAAAAATTAGGATTTTTACTATAGAAAGTAGCAGAGCAAGCTAGAAATCGCTGGCATCCAATGAAAATAGATATCGATATACGTGAATTTACAAGTGTCCTTCACCTAATGTATATACTTATGAATGAACGATGCTAAATGTTATTTGTGCCACATAGAAGTCGCTGTTTTTATGTCTTTATCAAGTCCTACCGCGGTGTCAACGCCAAGAGGAGAATTGAATCTTATTTCCACAGAAACAAATATCAACAACATTCAGAAACAGTAAATACATTTCTTTGATATTATTTTCTGTAAAAGTTTAATTATTTATGGTGTTTGGAACTAGAATGATGTTATATTTAACAGATTTCATTATTAATAATCTACTTATAGGGCCTCAACTTTGTGGTAAATCTCCACCACGAATGATAGACAAAACACACCTTTCAATTGCATTTTTATTTAAAGATGCGGGTTTTGAACGTCTCGCTTGAGTATCACTTATGGTGTACAAATGGGAAGCATCTGCTCAGGTAAGTTTTCCTTTAAAGTCTTTTCTATGAAAAATTTACCTTTACATTTTGGTCTTATCACCTCCATTCGAGGCAAATCTAACCCAGGAGGAACAAATGGTCCCTATGCCCACAACAATGGTTAATTTTAACTGGTAATATTTTTATTAATAATAAGAAATAATAATGTTTGTAATAATTTCAAGAGTATTGGATTGTATCATTGAAATGTTTTTATACATATATTTATCAAAGAACAAGGAAAAGTTGACCTGAAGCTGCCGACTTCCTAACCTACTTGAGTTTGATGATACTTCTGACGGAGAGCATTGATTCAATATCAGGAGCGATACAACTTTATTCACTTTAGAGTTGTTTCTTATTCCTTATTCAAGTAGTGTATAAAAAATAGACTTTACTGATAATTCTAATTGTTCATCAATAAATTGCTTCGGCGCATTCATCTATGGATTTCACTTCTTAATTATCACCTGCATAACCATTGGTAAATAAAGTAATTAAATGTCGACAGAGGAAATGGGTGTGCCGAATATTGAGGGGAGAGGGATTGCTAAATAATGTTATTGAGGGAAGAATACAAGGTAAAAAGAAAAGGGGAAGACAGACAAAAGTTGTTAGATGACATAAAGGGTGGGGTTGGTTACCGGGAGATGAAGGAAATAGCGATTAGTGTTAGTAATACAAATTGGTCGATGATTTTTAAGGTGAGCACTGGAGTCTCACAAATCTCACTTTCTACTTTGAACTATGCTTTGAACGACTAAAAAACTGGTTTCTTTCTAAAATCCCGAAAGGATTCTTGTTATTTGTATTCCCCACTCCAGCCAAACCTTGACGACCGAAACGGGCACTAAAACTTCCCTCAAAAAGGCAAAAGAACGACGTCTGAGGACACTGTCACGCGTATATATTTTAAATTACAAGAAACGGCCATCTATCTGCATTTCCCGGTTACGTGGCGGAAACTAAAAATGAATGCCCAACTTGCCAAATTACGCAAACAGGCTTAATTCTAGGACTCTCAAAATACGTCACTCATTTACCATTCCCCGTTTCACCTAAGTGCATCTAAAGTAAGGCAATACACACTACAGGAGATCCCGAAACCATGCACCAACCGCCGAATGGAAAAGCCCATATTCACGTCAGCACAAAAAACCCCTCAAGTTAAAACAGCGTCAAGTCCCAACTGATTTGTTTTTTCGATATGAATGGGATTATCCTCAAAGAGTTCGTACCTGCGGCTCAGACGGTTAATGCAGTGTTCTATCGTGATATCCCGAGGGGGCTAAGGGAGAATGTGAAAAGGAAACGACCAGAGAAATGGCGCATGAAGGGTTAAGTTCTTCACCCTGATAATGCGAGGCCACATATCGCTTTCATCGTACAGCAATTTTTGGCAATAAACAAACTGGTTGTTGTTCCACTTCCAGCAAACTCGCCCGAATTAGCTCCTTGCAAATTTTTCCTCTTTCCAAAGATGAAAATCAAGTTGAAGTAGCGAAGATTTGACACGATAGAGGAGATTGAAGCTGAACCACAGGTGGTACTGAACACATTAAGAAAACTAGACTACCAGATTGTTTTTCGTCGTGACGGAAGCGCTGGGGTCGGTGTTTGTAATCTCAAAGGAACTACTTTGAAGGTGACGAGAGTGAATAAGATACAAGTATTCCGCAATTTTATTTACCGATACACTTAAACTTTGGGTAGCATTTCATATCAAGATCATCCAGGTCTCAGAAAGAATGGAAAATGTTTTGAGAAAAATTTATTGCCTAGATTCTCTTTCTATCTAAGTCTAAGAAAAACATCTACAGTGTCATTGATTTGGAGCAATATACCTTCATTTTTGTAACAAATACTCAAACTTTCCTCAACGCATATAGCCAAAGAATTTTAAAGTTATTTAGGACTTTAAAATGACTAACAGTTTGGTTAATTTCTCGAATTTATTCCTGCTACAACTACATGCATCACTAGGAACATTACTGGAGTACTGGCATGCATTTATAAAGTGATCGAGGAACGTTTAAGATCAAGTGCACGAACTGATGACTGCTTATGACGATAGCCTACATTTTGTCGTCCACTATTAAAATATCTTTCAATTCTCTTTTCCTATAAAACTAAACAGATGAAAATGTCCCTGAAAATGTATAAGAGATAATTTATCAATTTTTCCAGTTTAATTTTCGCCAAAAATAAAGAAAAACTTTTTAAAATTCCACATATGTAAATTTATTTTTACAGTCTTTTATTTCTGTAGATTATGGAATTCCACATAGTGAAGTCTACCACCATTCATGGTACTGTCTAGTTTTATTAGAATGGTGGTGATTTTAAGGCAATCTTACTGTAATTAACATAGAAAATGTTTCAAAGTATGTTTGGAAAAGAGTTTTTTTATCTCATTTGTTTGAGAAATGCTTCTACTACATGGATATAGAACTATTTTAACCGCAAAGTGAAAATAAAAAAATTGCTGCGTCTACATGACTTTCCAGAAAGGTTTAAACTCAAAAGCTGTAGGTAATTTTAAAAAATTTCTTTTGTAAATGCTAATGAGCATCATTTCCTGCTGCTTTAAAACTTTTCAGTTACCTCAATTATAACATCTAACATAAAACATAGAGCCCATTAATTCTTCATCATGATCAGGAGTTAACATCTGAAAGACTGATTAGTTGCAGCTCTCCAAGCAACCCCCAGCCAATCGGTGCGTTCCTTTATAGTTCTTAACCTTAACATTAACCATTACCTGCTTCTCCTAACCCATCCTGGTCTTCTTTTACAAGTCCACCAACACTGTCATCGCAAGACAACTGTGACTTATCGAGTTCTCGATTAACCTCCCTCTTATATTTTCCATACGCTTCTCTCTTCAGGTGCACTTTAAATGACTTCTTCATCAGATGATGAAATGTCTGTCCATTTTTCATCAGACGATGAAAAATGAACAGACACCCGGTCTATCCATTTTATTTTCATCGCTAACTATTTCTTAAAGGGCTACATAATGAAATAAGTCTGAGGCCTGGTATTATAATGTATAATTAAAATGGATTAAATGGTTAAAAATTGATTAAATAACTAATATTCACTTTCGGGACCGGTATTTCAGTGGTTTGTTCAAGTGAAGATTGTAGTTAAATTGTATGGTTTGTTAAAGTGAAGATTGTAGTTAAATTGTATGGTTTGTTAAAGTGAAGATTGTAGTTAAATTGTATGGTTTGTTAAAGTGAAGATTGTAGTTAACTACAATATTCATTTTAATCATAATCAATATAAATCACTATAAAATATGCATATAATCGTCTCTATTGGGCAATATCAGGACTAGAGAGTCCCATTTTCGTCCTATACAGGGCTCTAAAGTGAACCTGATTCAAATTACATTTTAAGTATACAGTATAATATAGGGTCTAAGACTTAAAAAAATCTTCTTTGCATAATTGGAGTATCTTAAATTCATAAACTGATGAAACAAAATAAAAATTTCATAGCAGGACAACGTAATAGACACATCTCCATCATTTGTGATAAAGCAATTTCCTGGCTTCTCTTAAGCGATTTATTCTCGAAGTCTACCCGTAATGAAAACATTTAAGAAGTCCTCTTACATTGAGTAGAATTAACCTGTATCAGCGGCGCACAAAGATAAGGAGCATGTGCCATACGTTACAGGAGTTGTAAGTCACAGCTATTTTAAAAATGAGTATTCATTTTCGAGTGACTTCTGCTTCTCAATTGTATAAAAAAATAATTTCGTTCCGCACCGTTTCGCAAACCAGTGGATCGCTAAGATTTTCCGTTCGCGGTTGGGTTCTGATGACTGTTGGATGGAAATTATCTGTCATTCTTTGTCCTGGGATATAACGGTAAAAAGCCTCGACGTGTGGATACGGGAATTTAGTACAGGAATGCATTAAAGTACCTCTGACTTCTCAGTCAGCTCAATAGCCCGGCAATACTCGGTTTACTCATTGACTCATATTTAAGTCAAATGTTTAAAAAAATCATAGATGATCTTATGTATCCGTAATTATTTTCTGTCGAAGACCTTTTCCGTACAAATGCAGGAGTTGTGGGTGAAGAATGAAATATTTAATCTTCGATGAAAGTATGATGATTTTGAGATAAAATGTTTCATTGCCTTCCTTCTTTTTAGTCCTTAATTTTGGATGAACAACGCAAGATGTAAGAGATCATTATAGCATCTCTAAGGCCCGGCACCATAATGTATACTTAATATGTAAATATATAAATAGGTTTCGACTAAATTCCACTTAAGAGCCCGGTACTGTAATGTTTTCTTGGAGTTATAGTTAATCTTATAAATACGAGAATATGATGAATTAGCATAGAGATTAATTGTTATCTTCACTTTGAATCTAACAAAACATTATAATTCTGGGCCCTAATGCGAAGTCTCGTTAAGGTCCATTTTGAGTATACACTGAAATTCCTAAATCCCCTTAAAATGATAATAACGGAGATATTCCTGGCCATTTTAGGTTTGGTAAGCTACATCTACTTAGACCGGAAGTACGCAATGACAAGCAATCACTCGCAAAGTAATACGTCTACACAATATCTTTAAGCTTTCATATTTCTTTTTCTTTTCTCTACGTGTGGTCCTTTTTCCAGCTTTCGCAAATCATTAATGATTGGCATGGGTAAGTACTAAATTATTATTACAATTGTACTCTTTCCGTCGTGCAATCATATTCATATATTCATTAAGAGATATTGAAAGTTATGCATCGCAATTTCATCTAAATCACAAGTCATACCTCTCTTGGTACAGGACGGAGAGGGATGTACATTCCATTCAATTTTGTCTGCTTTTTCATGGGTTTAATATTACATATTTCGCTACTGACGTATGGAAGATGCTGATTAGCGACATTCGTCCCGGTAACTTGCTGAATGCTACAAAAATTTTAATTCATGTGCAGCACATGTGCCGACTTTTTCCATTTATGACATTCAGGCTCTGTGAGGAGAGCGAGGGAAAACTACTCCACCCTAAAATTAGCCAAATTGAACTCATTCTGTCTCGAAAGACTTCGATTGCTGATTCTCGAGAGATTTAGGAACCAATCAGCTTTCGGGCTGTCGTCTTTAACTGACGGGTATGCCAAATTTACCCGTTGATGGTAAGCAGATCGCCATTGAATTTGAGAAAAATACTAGATAAAAGTTAGATAGTATAAGGATCGAGATAGTAAAGGATTCCTAAATCAGGATAATCGTCAGGATAGTAAGTAAAGAAAGGGTATAGAGGAGAGTTCTTCAATCTTTTCTGCCGGGGGGACACAGTGAATTTCATGAAACGAGGGCAAATCAGACCCCTCATATTGGATTGCCATTCTTTCGCATAAGTATTTCTTATTTTCGTACAGATATTACACAGATATTAAGCAGCTTATTTACGTCAGAAAGCCATATGCAAATTCCTAATAACGTAATTAAAACTATACTCACGAAAAGAGTAAGAAAGCATTGGATTGCAAATTCAGACAAGTTTTATCCAACACAGTATTGATACACTTATTTTAACTTAGGTTTCAAGTATCCTAGATTAAAATTTATTCTATAATCTATTCTGTGTTTCCGCGGTTTTTCTTTCGCCTCCCTTTACGGATGAGTTTTCCCGCATCGTGAGTTCCTCTCCATAAACCTTCAGTTGAGGAGTGTTCCCCCCCACTACCCAAACCTTTGAGTTTTATATGTATGTATGTATGTCTTTGTATTCGTTACTTTAAATTTTTTTATCAGCTAGGATACTTATTAGTTTGTATCTACTGTCTGTACCAATTATCCTGTATCTAGAATCTACTAATTCGACCTCGACTTTGTGGTGGGGCTACATCATAAATGATAAGGAAAAAAGAAAACTTATACCATTAGCACAATATTTTATTCAACGACCATGGTTTCGACCCTTTAAGTCACCATCAGGTGAATGTCTGATGATGATGATGATGACCTAAGGGGTCCAAACCATGGCCGTGGAATAAAATTTTATCGCAAAGGTTTAATTAAGTGTTCTATTTCCTTTATTCTTTATCTAGTATCTGTATTTTCCAGTTTTCTTGGATGTATGTGAGTCATTGCAATCAATTTATTTTGTTTATTATAGTAATACTATTACCATGTAATAATTCCAGAGAAATGAGGGAAGAGAGACAATTTTGTCCTAATCTCGCCGTAAGACTAAAATAAAAATAATGTCTTTTGCATCTTGGACATCTCTGGTCTAAAGTATCCTAGGAAAACGATTTTGAACGGAAAATTGTGAGAAAACCGAGACCACCGGAGGACATATTAAAGCAACCAACGAAAGGACAGGGGAAAAAAAAAGAATTTTCGCCGTTTTGGTTCAGAAATGACGGAATCCCAAAAAGCGGCGGAAAAATCCAGGATGTCATGGGACATTGAATTTTAAAAAGCGCGTTTTTTCCGAGAGAGAGCAACGTGCCTCTCCCATCGGAATGAAGGCAAAAGAGTGTGGTAATGTGCATTTCGGATGCTGAAGAGGACGCGGATTGCTTTTTCCTCGAGTGAGTTGTGAATTAGCCGAGGGAATTCATGCACTCGCCTTTGGAAGCAAACGAAAATGCGGCACAAGAATTTCGATGAATGGACGAGGGCTGAGGACGACATGAAAGAAGACCGGTGTGAAGAGGTTTGGGAAAAAATTTGATTTTAAGCGGCATTTACGAGATTGTTTACAGGCGCGGTTGTAAGACGATAATGCTGACGATGATCCACCAATTTTATAGTAAATATTTTTCGAAGGAAAGCTGCAAAATGCTAATATTTCTGATGGAAATCGTGAGGATGGGTACATTAAATACGGACGCTTCTTTTTAATTGCGGGAGAAAGCTGGGAAGGTGCGGTGTACGAAATAATAGACATTTCGCTTTTGTGAGGCTTATGTAAATAAGTGTCGGGGACTCTCCACTTACTTTTGAGCATTTAATGGCGCCGACTTACGTTGTAAAGATGGCTATGGAAATCTCACCAAAAGAAGCTCCGTCTAAATCCAAAGACTACTATCAAGAATACACAGTCGTGTTCTGAGCTCTTATTTCTACAAAGAGATAGCATGAAAGATTTTGCAACGAAAAGTTTAAATCAAATAAGTAAATAAAAACGGATAAATTATACTAGAACTTAAAAGAAACTTATTAAATTTTAAATCTTATATACACGAATCAACACATTTCTTCCATGTGATAGGGAAATACATAATAAGAATAAATGGTTAATGCAAAATAGAATAGAATGTAAGCGGCTTCAAATGGTAGATAGTGAGAAGTTACTGCATAACACAATAGATGAGTCGAGGGCTGACACGTAAAAAAAGATCAACACTATTGCAGCATACAGCACGTTATAATATGCGTTTCAGTAAATTAATTATCTTACTATTCCTAATGATTATAAAAGTTTCGTCTTCCGCGGTAAACCCACTTACCAACCCTTTTTTTGCGGCACGCTAAGCCAAGCTTTTGTAAGTAAAATGCCCACTGTGGAGTAAAATATTTCATTAATATCAAAAGGATCCACAAGAAAACGAAAAAATATATCGGAAAATAGAGTGCGTATGTAATTCAAAGTTAGAAATGAATCACTCTTGCAAAATAACGTGATACACCAAGAGGTACGGCACACTTTATGAACAGCGTCAAATCTGTTTGGAAGCATTGATTGATTAAATATAGAGCAGCAACGTTTTGGACCTCACGGACTACCAAACTCACAATTCTTAATGCTGTGGACCACGAATATCAATTTTTTGAAAAGGTACCAACACATTTGAAATAATTATGCTGCAATTGTTGTAATGCGATTGTAGATTGTCTGTTCAGAGGTGAAGAGGAATCAGAATATAATGAAAGGGACTAATAAACATAAAAATTGCTAAAAATGCCTCAATTTGATCATCGGTTGGAGACCGCTGATTATGCATCTTATGCTGAGAGTATGCAGGAACATTTTAAATCGACAAATAAATTATGTACATAGAGGAACGAAATAGATTCTGAGCTGGTTGAACGTGTGCTTACGTCCTTCAATTGCGAACAGAATGGATTAGTGCTCCATCTAGCAACTAATGATATTTGGTAATCTCACGAAAGTCTATCCGAAAATATGCAGAGTTTGGGCAGACAACATATTCTCTTAAAACTGAATTCACAGTGGACAACTGCTAATCTAAGAGTACAATCCGAAGCTAACGATACCAAATGAAAAAGAAAAACAGCTTTAAGAATCTGGAAGTGGAGTTGACATTAAACGGAAGAGGCAATGAGGAAGTACAGTAGAAAGCCTAAAAGCGAAAACAGTAACTAGACAATAAATTGTATTGCGTGGAAATCAAGGATAACAAGACGCAATAAAAGTGTACATACAAAATGATTATTTCGGGAATAGTTAAACACTTACTGGAGATAAATAATTATTTCAGCCTTAATACTCTCACTATTTATGTACTTAGCTAATGAATATGATGATAATGAGTGGATGGTAATGACTTTGGTTTTGACATTAGTTATAACGGCTTAGTTTCCTTCATATGACTAATTCTGGACTTTCACGCATTCGCCCTGTTAGCCGCGATTGACAAATGGCAAGGGTATTTTGACACCAGCATTCTCGTATATATCGAAATCTATTGGATATTCTACTATTAATATTGGATACTCTTACTTCTCCCCGGTAAAACGAATAGAATAACAAATTGTTCTGGAAATTACTTCCTTATAACGCTTTTTCGTTTTCTCTGATAGCTCTAAAGCATTATAATAACAAAATCAAGTGCTTCGTCGACGAATGCTGAGCTGATGAATTTACTGAAAAGCTTCCGTCGGTAATTTAATCTCATCTCCTGAGAGATTTTATCATACTGCAGCGAAACCTAAAATGTTTACTAACAAACCGAGCTACACTACTTTGGACCTTCTATGTGTTGGAAAAAAATGAATGCTATGTGACATAAAATTCTCGCCAAGACCACACCCTAGAATGTTTCTTTTAAGGCGAACGTCTTACCTATTGAGAGCGGGAGATAAAGATGTTGGAGATAAACGAAAGAAAGAATTAGAGACAAAAGAATGGAAATGGGCTAAATCTATAAGAAAAACTGAGTATGAAATGATGCCGTAAGAAGAATCCCAAATATATACAATAGTAGAAAAACGATTCAATTTCGGAATTTGGTCGTAAATATTTGCAATCTCTGAAAATGCAATGCACATTAATCAGTAAACTTGGAGAGCGTATACTAGAGTTCTCCAGGATCTAAAAGTAGATCAAGAAAACGCATTTGGAGGGAATCTCCAAAGAAATAGCTGTTCATGTCATTAAAATGGCATGAACGGCTATTTCTCCCTTGAAAAGTGTCTACATCTGCCTGTGGTTGTACGTGTAAAGCTGTGCAAGCAAACCATCGCTTGCGAGCTTAAGCCGCCCTGAATATGTTTTCTCTTACTGTTGGTGCATAAAGAAGAATATGTGGTGCCATTGTGTGACTTTGCGTAGGGACCCCTAAGTAGGGGATCGGCACCCTAAGGTGCCGATCTGTGAAAGATGTGTTGCGAATCATTAGCGTGTATGAAGTAGTAAAGAAAAAATGAGATAATACAAACCTTGAAAGATATCCACCAAACAGAACAGAGAGCAGTATTCGATTCCTGCACTGCCATTCCCACACACTTAACAATGAATATTGCACTCACTTTACACCACTGCACAATTGACTTCCATATTCTCCCAACACTAGGGAAACACTGCCTTATTTTGCCACTTTACTATTACCTCGAGCGAACCTTCCAAAGCCGAAGGGTCTTCCGTCTTCCTTGGCGATACCCTTTCCAGCCGCGTAGAGACCCACCGCTGCACTAGCTCCGGTCGAATTGCAAGGAACAATTCAAGGGCCAATCCTTGCAATGTTTCCCTCTGCTGTAGAATCTGCTCTGGCCGCAATTCCGACGATCGAAGAGGTACCTCTGCCAACGTTGCAATCTTTGTGAAGAAGACTTTCCATTCCTAGGAGTATGAGTCAGAGTTGAGACCTTAAATCTAAAAGGAAATCAAGAAAAAAGGAATATTAAAATGTTAATCTTTAACCGAAGCTATGAAAACGAGATGAAATACGGAAAAGATAAGCATTTATAATAAATGTGTTGGCATAAAGAAATCGCGCGAATTGAGGATTGCAAATGGCATCCGATGAAAACTCGAAATAACTAAATATGTGAAAACTGTTTCCAAAATATCTTTAAAATTAGAGATCTTTACAATATATCATGAACATTAGTGCTAATCCAAATGTATAAATATGGTTTCAAATAATATTCAACATGCACAAAGGTAGAATTAAGAAGATATCGTATGACACACTCAAGAAGCACGTTGACTCAACTACGACACAAAAGAGCGGGAGAAAAGGGGAGGTTCTGGGAAATAGAAAAACGATATTATTACCTTTCCCGCGTATTTTAGCCGCGCTTAAATCAAATCCAATAAGGAGTGAACCAAAGCTTCACACGAAGCTACAATTTGCTATGGCTCTGATAAACCTCTTTTAGGTTAAAATTAACACTTGACAAATCCCACTATAGTATAAGAATTTACTCTGTGACCCAGTATTTGTTTTATTGCTGCTTCATCTCTGAAAGTTTCGTATTTCAGCTTTAGGTTTTGTGTATTTTAGCTTAAGGATGAGTTTCGGAATTCGGCAGCAGTGGACGGTAAGCAGTAAGTAAAAATATATACAGTTGAAAATATCTACTAAATATTTCTGTCATTTAAAAAAACTGGAAAAAAGATAGGTTACTTTTCAAGAATAAGCAGGTATTTAAGTCCACAGACAAAGATCCTAATTTATAAGACAATCATTTCCCCACATTTCGATTACTGTTCCTCAGTTTTATATGGGATATGCACCAAAGAAATAAAAAAGCTTCAGAAACTTCAAAATAGAGCAATGAGAGTAATACTACAATGTGGCAAACTTACTCCTATTAAATCCATGTTAAATGCTCTTCAGTGGATGTCTGTGGAAGAAAGAATTTCACTACATGTCTTACAACTCGTCCACAAAATGTTGTACAGAAGAGTGCCAAGTTATTTATATAAAGATTTAACAATGACTTATAACCACCATCATTATGCTACAAGACAAATCTTTAATTTAAGAATAGAGAAACATACAACAAATTTCTCTAGGAAATCATTAATGAATGATGGTTTTAAATTATTCAATAGTCTTCCTGAATGTGTTCGTAGNAATTAAGCTTTCATTACGAACTTTCGTAAAAAAATATCTGGCAAAAATAAGCACATACGTAATAAAAAATGTAAAGCGCGTTGGGGATTGCGCGACACACCGAGAACTTACCCGCGGTGCGCCAATGTGTCGCGGTGTACAGGTTGGGAAGCATTGTCCTTTGCCAGGGGAGGCGAGCCTATGGCGCGCGTGCCTAAAGCGGCACGGGAGAGAATTATTTTGGCACGCGAAACTATCAAGTATTCATAATCTTTTTATGTATTTTCGCTAAAAAAAATAAAACACCAGAATAAATAAAAGTGAATATAGTTGATTAGTAGACGTAAATTATTAACGAATATTAACATAAATTATAACAGCTAAATCCCACCTTAGACATGATAAATAGATAAAAACAGCAGCAAAGTTCACTTGCAAAATTAGACAATTATAGGATTGGTTTCTTTAAAGTTCTGTCTCATTTTATTATACTATTAACAATAAGTTTTAATTCGAAAGCTTTTGGATTGTAGTTACTTATATTCAAAATAAACTTCCTCAAAAGCTCTTTAGCGAAACACTACGATAAAAATCTCTGAGATGGTAATAATAAACTTTTGTGAGAAAGGCAGTCCTAAAGTAATTATTCATTTTAGTTAGGGAAAAGGATGCATGGGCTGCAGTCTGACAACTTTTTAGCAACATATCATGATGGTAGGATCTCAATTTTATTATAAATAATAAACAATGATTATAGAATGATTTATAATACCTACGTATGTATTATCCACTTTGACGTACATTCTGAATCGTTCACTGTTATCCATTGTAAGAAAAGCAACGTGCTTATTATTCCTAGAATTGCTTTGTTTGTTTTCATAATCATCATCTTACAGGAGTACCTAACTTGAATTTGGTGCGATATCCATCTCATTTAATTCACGTTGTATGTGCAACACATACACGTTGCGTGTCACATAAAGCATAACGAGTCAGAATTACAATAATGAGATAATCCTAGAACATGTATCCGGCTGTAGCGGTCGCGGTCTCTTTTCAACGCCCTTAATTCTGTTTATACTCATGGAAACCTTATTCACTTGATTTTTATCCTTTATTAAATAGTATCTATTTGAAATGTTTTTCCGCTCTCTCCGTAAAAAAATTAACAATAATGGTAGAGAGACAAATCGGATAACTAATGCATGTAGCGCGAAAGTACTGGGATATAAAGAAGACTCCCGGATAGCCAAGTGGGAGGATTCCCGGTGGGAGGCTACGTGCGAAATGGCCTTATCTGTCGAAGCACTTTTAGCAATACTACTACTACTATAAATAACGCTTTCATTAATACAAACCTTGAAAGATATCCACCAAACAGAACAGAGAGCAGTATTCGATTCCTGCACTGCCATTCCCACACACTTAAAAATGAATATTGCACTCACTTTACACCACTGCACAATTGACTTCCATATTCTCCCAACACTAGGGAAACACTGCCTTATTTTGCCACTTTACTATTACCTCGAGCGAACCTTCCAAAGCCGAAGGGTCTTCCGTCTTCCTTGGCGATACCCTTTCCAGCCGCGTAGAGACCCACCGCTGCACTAGCTCCGGTCGAATTGCAAGGAACAATTCAAGGGCCAATGCTTGCAATGTTTCCCTCTGCTGTAGAATCTGCTCTGGCCGCAATTCCGACGATCGAAGAAGTACCTCTGCCAACGTTGCAATCTTTGTGAAGAAGACCTTCCATTCCTAGGAGTATGAGTCAGAGTTGAGACCTTAAATCTAAAAGGAATATTAAAATGTTAATCTTTAACCGAAGCTATGAAAACGAGATGAAATACGGAAAAGATAAGCATTTATAATAAATGTGTTGGCATAAAGAATTCGCGCGAATTGAGGATTGCAATTGGCATCCGATGAAANATTTTAATAGATCTTCATGTACCTAAACTAATTGAAGAAAAATGTAAATTTCCTATTTATTACGATGATTTACAATCTGTTTTGAAAGTGTGCTTGCACCTTCAAGTCATGAGGATGCTAATCGGTATTATTTTACTTAAATTAGAATGTTGTTTGAAATTGAAACTATTAATTAATTCATAAACTAGTGTGTGGTAAAAAAAACATAACCGTCCATGAAGCTATCGCTCATCTAACCGTTGATTTCAGCCGAATTCGGAATTTGTATTTTTAAGATAAAATGAGCGAAGTATCTAGGTTACATCTACGACTATTAACCATGAATAACCCCTTATCCAACGGTTACGTAGACGGATAATTGTAGAAGTCAACTTCGTCAAGCAAACCTTCACGCAGTGGGTTAGAGTCGAAAAAGACAAGAGACAAAATATGATTTTATAGAGCCAAGGACTTAAAAATTCGACTATTTATTTCAAAATAATTGGATTTCTTGCTTTCGTGTTCAAGTTTTCGTCATTTTTACGCGTTAAAAAGATACAGGGTGCCAAACTCGGTCCATTTTCACAGAAAAAGAAATTCTTGGATTCATATCTTATACCTGGATTTATATGGAAATCTTTTTATGTAAAAATTAATCAGGTATGAAACCCTGTATTTCATCACATCCATGAACAAGACAGAAAAAAGAAATGAAAGGCACATTATTATCTATTCTGTATATACCAAAAGACTAATGAAAGTTATTCCATTCATCAAGATGTTGCGGCAGGAACGTTCGGAAGACGTAACAGACCCTTTATTTTCTCATCCAGTAAAAGACTATCAGATACCGCGAGAAAAGTCAACATGCTCAGGAATATCAATTTTTCCATAAAGGATAAATAACATCAACTGGCCATAATAGTGTACTGATCGGTGGCCGGCCAGAATCCGGAAGGCGACCACTATGGTACGTGTGCAATTGAAGATTAGATTTTAATCTATATGTCTACTTGAAACAGGGAGATTTTGGGAGAAATTTCCTTTAATCTGAACCTCTGAATCTCCCATAAGTTCGAAAGAGTAAGGGAAACTTCTTTTCCTAACGTTCTGCCTCGTGCCCATAATTTTTGCGTAATTTAAAGCAACTTTCGTCGTAAAAACACGTAATTCACCGCAATGATGAGCTGGTATAATGGCCGCGGGGTACTGCGCTATCGTTTTCCAATCAATTAGCCCAAATTACGCGGCAGATGAAAGAGAGGATAAAAGAACAACGCCAACGCTGTGGAAACGGCGTGTAATAAACTGGCGATGGGCCAAATTGCGGAAGAAGACAGTAAATAACTCCGTCTCCTTTTCCTGGGTTACTGACTGCATCTGGAACGCACTCGAGTGGATTGGGCAAGAGAATTGCCGGAGATAAAGTTTAGTGTAGGTGAACTGCCTTGTAATTACCCCGGCGCGATTATATTTTTATTATTCTATTACTATCCAGCTTCGTTTTTCGAGAGATTCAATGCATAAATCTCTGAGCCATATTCTTGAGCTTCATCGCCCGTCGTAGTCTTGAAATTTAAGACATTTTCTGATGATTTCTGAAATATAAAGTCAATGGCGGAATTTTCTATTGCCCATTATTAATTCTTTCATCTTACTACTGGACACAATATGGGCTCTGAAATTAATATCAATCATCGTCTTGAAAGATGCAATAAATAGCGCATCCGTAAGAATAGTTTTAGAATAGAAAGGTACAGTTGATAAGTAGTCAATGACATTTCTAGAATCCCAAACGGGTTCTGCGTTCGTAAAAAGGATTTTATAAAACTAATTAGTTATTCATAAAAATAATAAATGTTATACTTCAAGATCAGCTTCTTGTGATTATCTAATATTCATCCATCCACATATTCTGTAATTATTAGAATAATTTTCTAAATAAACTTCTACTACTACTACTACTACTATAAATGCATAACTCCCCAAATAATCGAATTTTGCGACAAAGGTGTAAGAAACATTCTACTTCATAGACTTTGGTAATTACTCGAACTGAGAGGGAATCTCCCAAAAAGAGTTATTCGGTAAAGATCCTGTTCGGCAGTGCATGGCAACCTTTTGTCTTCCTCTGTACACTTTTCTACGTGTTTGTGTTGTGCTTTGCGACGCAACAAAACACTCCTTTTTTAGTTTAATTCCGTTTTCTAATTGAGAAATAAGAAAAGGCTACGTCTGGAACAAAAATAAATTAAGCTTTCATTACGAACTTTCGTAAAAAAATATCTGGCAAAAATAAGCACATACGTAATAAAAAATGTAAAGCGCGTTGGGGATTGCGCGACACACCGAGAACTTACCCGCGGTGCGCCAATGTGTCGCGGTGTACAGGTTGGGAAGCATTGTCCTTTGCCAGGGGAGGCGAGCCTATGGCGCGCGTGCCTAAAGCGGCACGGGAGAGAATTATTTTGGCACGCGAAACTATCAAGTATTCATAATCTTTTTATGTATTTTCGCTAAAAAAAATAAAACACNAATAGAAAGGTACAGTTGATAAGTAGTCAATGACATTTCTAGAATCCCAAACGGGTTCTGCGTTCGTAAAAAGGATTTTATAAAACTAATTAGTTATTCATAAAAATAATAAATGTTATACTTCAAGATCAGCTTCTTGTGATTATCCAATATTCATCCATTCACATATTCCTGGGCTCTCGGATAACCAAGTAATCGACTACGACGAATGCGGTCCCGGATTCGATTCCCTGTGGGAGCGTATATATGCAAAATGGCCTCAGCTGTCGACGCTATTTTAATAATACTACTTCTAACATAAGATATTCCTTACGCATCACTAATACTTCTATAACATAAGTTATCTTCTTAGATACAACAGGTATAAAACGTAAATGACAGCGCAAAAAGTCCTAAAAGAACTCGATCGCTTATTCCTCTATCTGGAGATATTGCTCACAGAAAACAGTTCTATTCATAGAAATTTCAAAAAATAAGATTTTGCAATGTTAGCATGACAAAATTGTTTATAATCTTTGATTCTAATAATATTTTTATGAAAAATATTTTTAAGACTCGTCTTCTAAGACAACAAGTAACAACAAGCAGCATTAACATTACTCGTAACTCGTAATAGCCTCACTTATTCATGCGACTATGAAAGTGGAACATATTTTAATTCCGCAATGTAATCTGTTTACCATTTCCAATTGTCTCGTTTCTTAAGGAGACGATAGTTGGATTTTAATGTTTTCTTAGAGATCAGATCCGTTAGATTTGTATGCGGGTGTTGTATTCACGAGACTATTTATGAGAGGAAAATATACATAGCGGGATTCAAAATTTTTATTATTATACCAAACAAAGTCACCGATGTCGCTCCATTAGGAGGAAATCGCATGAATAAGAATTAAAAACATATTCACGATGGATAAATACAAACCACTGATACTCTTCATCTTAAAGGGAAAATGCCAAGTATGAATTTCTAAAGAGTGTGCAATATGGGAAGAAAAAACATGGGAAGGATTGAGGATGAAACTCCCTTTTGATGATGGAGTTTCCAAGTTCTCAAATTTCGAAGCTTTTCTTTATTTAAAAGGCAAATTCTTGAAGCTCTTGTAGTAATGGAATGCTATGATTCAAACAGCAGTTTCTGCTGAAACGTGCTATACCTGTAAGCATACGAGACTCGGTGACATATGGTAAAAAGTGACTCGTAAATTTTACACAAGAAATACATGGGCTTCAGTTGATGAAAATTTGAAAATTTCAATGCATCATACTATCTCTTTGCTTTTCGTCATGCACATGACTTGAAAATTCCTCTAGATTCGAGGACTAGAGAATGTTACAGGATATAAACGTAGGCATCACCATAGTGAGTGATTATCTGAAAGATAATGCAAATAATTTATTATATCGGTAAAATGGTAAGTCTTCCTTGTAATTAATTATGATTAAGTAGGTTGATAAGGAAAGGGCAGCGGTAGTTTCAAGAGAATAGAAACAGTACAGCAACAGAAGAACACAATAGAATAAAAAAGAAAAATGGAAAACTTAAGGAAAATAGTCAGAATGTAATGTGGTTGCAAAATGTTTTCACAGACATTACAAATAAATTAATCTCTACTAGCTATAATAATAAATATAGGAATTTTTTTTAATTAGGAATTTTTGCAAAAGTATACTGTAGGAATGACTTCGGTGGCTAAATGGTTTGAGCGTTAGCTTTCTAACACTGAGGTCCCGGGTTCGAGTTCAGGATGAGTGGGCTACAATATGAGAGTATGTTTTGGTCGTGTGTGTCTATGATCGTGGAAATTATAAAAAATTATGCAATATCTATATCCTCTACAGAAATATTAGTAAGTACATTATTATTTTCTAAGATATTATATGAATACAACAAAAATTTTGAATTATTACAGGAATTTTGTTAGAATTCAATTATGTTACATATAATATTCTAGCTGATATTTAATTAACTATTTATATAAACTGGCACCTCCTTGTAAATTATATCGCTGCGTAATGCCGTAGGTTGTCTACTGTCAGTGCTCCATAGCATAAAATGTCCTTTCAAGAATATTGGAATCAATATTGTTATTTTTAATCAAAGCCTTGATGCAGTTTCACATGTCAGGATAGGTTGATGTGTCTACCTTCGCCCTGAAGAATTTCTAATTTTGATTTAATACTTTTCTCAGCATTGATTTTCCATTGCCATGGCATCGACTTCTTGCAGTGATAATTATTGCCAACATACATACAATACATGTAAATATATATTAAACGTATTGTATACATAAGTAAATTAAATATTGCATTTTTGCTATACGATTGCTATCTGCAATGCAGTCTTGGACAGTCTATACCAGGAGTGTGAAGCCTTATTCCATCGGAGGTCCGTCCGTACCATTCAGACTAACGATGGGAAAAGGTACAATTTTTTTAGCGGATGTGGTGAATGCTGCATTGAACTCCCAAAACATCCATGCGTCTTTACACATAAAACGTCCAAGCAGACATAAAATTAAGAAAAACATTTTAAAGAGTATCACAAAAAAATCGTTTTCGAAATATCAGATAGGTTCTGTTATTTTCGTTGTTTTGGTAATAGTACAGAAAACAATATTGTTATTCAATAATTATTACTGAATTACGCTTAGTTGCCAAAGATAAAGTAAATGAGAACAAATTTGCATATTCAGAATCTGGATTATCATTGAATAAGATTAAATATTTGAAATAGTTGAGGTAGAGAGCCAAACATTCTGTTTTTTCCGCATTCTTACTATTTCTAATGTCGTTATCAAACGGGACGAGCGCATTCTCTCAGCATCTCAATGGGCCTCTCGAAAAGATGTCTCATTGTCGGAAAGAGGTTTTGTGGAATTTTTATTCCGTGTAGTACCAAAATCTTCCTCGTCATTACTATAAGCATTCCACATTCCGAGAAACTTAGGAGTGTTTCTTGAATAAATAAAACGTACAAGCATTTACTCTGTTGATTTTAGTCGCTTGCCTTGATCTTCCTGAGATTTCTCGCTAATTGAACATGAAATTAAGTGGAATCCTTAAAAGGGAAATCTTCTGTGACCTATGGAATACTGATGCTATCACATATCCCTTGTAGGCGTGCTTGTAATTTTTCTTGCAAAGACATCTGTTTTAGACGCTGGGTTTCTCCAGAAGTAATCAAATCAATTCAAGAAGTATTCTGATTTCCCGCTTATTTCTGATTAGACAACCTGTAAATATACGATTTATTTTACATTTACGACAAACATAAGCTATTTAGTACAATTATCTACGCCAAAACTTTATAGGAATGAAAATTTTAAGAATATTCTTGACTTTAATGTTCCTAATACAACTTATAACTTGAAGAAAATGTGTTAATGAAGATATATGCACACATACTTGATTTTAGAAACGAATGAAGAGTGTAATAATTATAACTAGAATTTTCTAAAAATAGATTGATTTCTAGAAACTATCTGATTCCGAAAGAACGTGTTAGTTTGTTCACAAATCTAAAACTAACAGTAAAGTATAAAACATAACGAACCTGTATATAAATAGATTTAAAATAATGATTACTTTAAAACCTTTTATTTGTACCAGGATTTCTTAGTACCAGCCTCTTTAGGAACTCGTATATCAATCTTAGACGCCCCAAATGATCGAATAACGAGTCACGGAATAAGCGGATCATCTTTTCGAATGGGGAATTTTGATCGTGGATTCAGAGCAGTTTAAATTTGAGATAATAATATATTTAACAGAAACCGTGAAAAAATTACCGATTCTTCGATACTCCCAAAATGTTTCGATCGACATTTATCGACTCGCCATAGTATTTCAATCCATTTTCGGATACAATTTCCTGGATATCTGAAGAGTCTGATGGGGTTATCCATAAAGCGTAAAGGAAAATATACTCCGATGTTTTCACATCGGGAGGAAACATTAACTGTATCCTTGGAGATAGTTCAGAACCAGTTCGGAACAGATAAGCATGCTCAGAATGATTTTCCTAGCCTCCGCGAACACTCAGAACGAGAGCTACCCATGTGCCGCAGTTCCGAACTGGTTCCGAACTGTGTCCCTGAATACACCTACTGAAAATCTGCCAAAAAACACACATAATATATATAAAATAAATTTAAATATCACTAATGAATTATTTCTGCTGTTTTTCCAATTTTACGATGGTAATTTTTAAAATATCTCTTCTCAGATGAAAACTACATCATTCCATCACCCTGATTACTCCACATAATTTTACTCCTGCCGACGATATGAGCGGAATCCGAAATTTCCACCTTCTCTGAACTCACACTTCCGCAAGTCGGGGATCTCTCCTTCCTGTACGGTTTCATGTCTTTTGCCTCCCCCATTTCTTCATAAACACTCGCTCCAATATCTTTGATCACTTTCCTCCATAAATTCCCTTCCCTTTCCCCCTCAATCGATGCTGACATGCCTTTAGCCCATCTCGAAACCTATTCCTCTTTACCCAAAATCTGTTCCGCTCTCTCCGGCTTTCCCTACCTACCCTCCCCCCTCTACCCTCCCCCTCTACCCTCC
>KZ309010.1:242042-264288 GCA_000376725.2 Ladona fulva
GACGCTACATTATACCCTCCCCCGCCCCCCCACTCACATATCCCCACCGGACCCCTTTCATTTGCCAAAGCGAACCGGACACGCCCACTCAGATGTAAGACAAGGGAATGGAATGGTAAAAGGTAAACAACCGCTCTCCGAACCCATACCAGCCCTCTCTCTGCTTCGCCAGTATCTCTACATCTCACTCATCCCACAACCCTTTCCACTCCCACACTGCAATTCCAACGGTCTCCTCTCCCGCCACTAAGGTATTCATATTCCAAAAGGGATGTTTCCATTTTTTCGGAAAATGATATTAGGCCTATTTCTTCGTCTTCATGCATAAAATACCCCAATAACTCAATGTCAATTTCACTTACAGGCATTTGAAGAATGCTGAACACCAGAGCAGCTTTGGAGAAGGTAAAGTGTGATATGATTATGTTATTCAAAACAAAAAGGATCGATGATATTTTAAAGCGTAACAGAAACCTAAGTAAGTGTCAAAGAAAAAATTGCTCAAAAGTTACCGATTCTCGCTTTAACATTAAGTACATCTACATCTATATCTACATAAGTACCCTGCAAGCCGCCTTTCGGCGTGTGGCAGGGGGTGCAAGCACCACGACTCTACTTCACTAATCGCTTGCTTTCGCGTATCGTTCGCGGAAAAAATGAATGTTTGAAACGACTTGTTCTAGCATCTATTTCTCTGATTTTCCTCGCGGTATCAGAACGGCTTATATAATATTGGGGACGCATTATGTCAGCTACATCATCTGTGAACGTGCTTTTTCTAAATTTATTTAGTAGATTTATCCTATGTTTCAGCCTTCTATCTTCTAAAGATTCCCATCCCGTGTCCTGAAGCATTTGCGTTAGACTGACTGACTTGTCGTAACAATTCTTTACAAAACGTATCGCCTTTCGCTGTACATTTTCTAATTCCCGAATACAACATTTTTCTACAGGGTCCCATACACTACACACATATTCCAGGTGAGGCCTGACCAACGCAACGTAACATCGCCTTGAACATTAAACAAAAACCTTGCTTATGTTCTTTTATTTATTATATAACTTCAAAAAGTTAGTGGGAAAATTTTACATGGGAAAATAAAATACTATTTATTGTAATTATTGTTTATTAAAAAACAAAAATTTTATGGATATATCGATTAGAAAAATACAGTGCGTACGTTTGTGAATATGTACGAGTGTATATTTTGGAACCAATTATTCTATCAGATTTCTTTTTCTGAAGAAAAACAGTTTGATCAGTCCATTCTTACTTGGGATTTTTCCTGGGTGCGCACCATCTTGCGCTAGATCACCCTTACCCGTTTTCTAGTATTAGAAAGTTTCATATACATGACATTATGCATATTCATAAAGAATGTGAAAGTAATCTTTGTCACATTTCTATAAGATATTACTGAATTCATTCTACACGACAATAGATTGATATTCTATTAAAATCAATTTCAACGGCTCTTTTCTAACTAAGGCCATTTGATTAAACTGTACTGGAACGAGTCATAGGATCCTTCCTCTAGTGGGAGGATTTATTTAACTTCGCAGAAAAGAAAAACTATAAACTTTTAAGGTGTTCAACTATTTGTCCACACGAACGACTCAAGCTGAAGAATTCCATTGAGCCTACTCTTATCAGTACCTCCGCTTCAAATATTTTCGCTCTTTCTCTCACACACTTTCTCTTCATTGGGTAGTCTGGAGCAAGAAGCCTGCAATTAATTCCCGCGTTTGCGTGTGGAACGCTTTCTTATCGGCGGACGGTGTTAAGAGGAGGACGTGTGCTGAAGAAATGGAGATTAAATGGGACGGACGAGAAAGGAAAGCGTGGGCGTCGATGGAGATATGGGCGAAGGAAGGGAAAGAAGGACGGGAAGAGCGTATATATTCAAAGGTATGAATAAAAACGTGACGAGGAACAAGAACTGCGCTCTTTCTAAAGAAGAGAGGATGACTAAGAGTTGGAGGAAGCGAGGGAAGGAGATTGAGACTATCTTGTAGCTTATTACGTCTGCGCCGTCGTCGTAAAGTAGATCGCGCGACCGAGGGCCGTATTAATATGGAGAGGCGTGATATATTGAAGGCGAGGAATCGGCTTTCTTCATCTTCGGATATGAATGGAGGGATAAACATCGGGAGAGGAAAGACGTACGAGTTCGTTCTCCTGTGAAAAACCAAGAGAGGGTTGAGAGAGAGCATTTATAAGCTGAATGTGACTCTTAGAGGACGGACTCGCCAGTAATTATAAACTAAGAACGCCCTTATAAAGCGGATGAATGAACGTATCATGCAAAAAGTTTTCCTTCGCCAAAACATGTGAAAGTTGCTATCAATTTGAAGTAATAATATAATGGAGATAATTAACTCATTCATTTTAATTTTTTCTTATCCTAAGGAATTTACGAAGGATCAAATTAATTTATGGTGGAACATCTTTGCAATTACATCATGCTAGACATTTATGAACGCGTCGAAAATGTACCAATCTTGAACATAAAGCTATAGTATTATTCTCGAATGTAAGACTCATTATTTAATAAAATTTTGGTTTTACCCATACTGAGACACGATTAACTTTGATTTATAATACTTTCTGTGTATTAAAAAACCTTACAAGATAAATTTTCCTAAATCTCATCTACCAATTCACAGATAACTGATTTGCAGCTAAAACACACCATGACCAAATTATTATTATTTTCACAAAGTTCAAAGTGTATCGGCTATTTTGTTTTTAAAACATCCCATGCCTGAATCTCCCAGAATTAGAAGCTATTAGAATTCGGAAAGTGCCATGACGGAAAAGATTTTCAATTTTTAAACTCGATAAATATTAAAAGATCTTCGACAATGTTTTAGAAGGAACTTAAGATTAATCATGGTCAAGAAAATTACGTCAGGCATCCCACTTGATGAAGCCAGGAGTAAATTGCAGTTAGACTAAATTGCAGTTAGTTGCAATTGTGGTTTAATATAAATTATATTTTAAGTGACTCCCTGTTTTTTAATCAAAAAATTACATACCTTAAAAATACCAAACAAAAACGGACATGAAAAAGTCTGACAAAACCAGGAAACGAACCTCGATTCTTTCACTTTTCAGGCGGAAGCCTTATCAAATGAAGCCATCGAACCAGATCATTCTCTTATGCCGTTTGGGAGACTTTGTAGGCAAGGACGAAGTGGTTTCGTCCAAAACTGCCGTGTCTTCCGCGGCCGTCCTCGTTGAGGAACCGGCCATATAATATACCGTGTTGGTGAAATATTTTGTCTCATAAATTAAACAGAATTATTCTAAAAACAGAAAATGTAAAGCTGCCATCTTCTCTTGCAGTCTAATCACCTTTAAAGAAACCCAATATGCGGATAATGGGAAACTGAAGACATTTTACAGTATCTTAACACAATGGTGTCAAGAAAGTTGAACATGAATAATTTTATTTATGCAATATTTCTCAAAATATATCGTAAAAATATTTCAATATGCTTCAGTTAAATTATTATTCATTATTATTTTTCATACGAAAAATTTAATGAGTCGCTTAGTTGTGTGTAGACTTTTGGCATAAATTGCCATTGTATGATAATCTAAGTAAATATTCAGTATAGAGTATGTAGTATCTTAAAACAACATGATAGACGCTACATTTTATAATAGATAAAATGTATTTATAAATGTGGAATTTAATATAATAAATAATAGTATATTTAAAAATCAATACTTTGCACTTGTTGTTAATAAAATAAGTTTAAATTATGGCAAGTACTTCGAAATATGCTACTGATATTACATTGTAAAGCAATATCTTAGAAGCGCCCCGTGGTTGCAAATTTAGTCGCACATGGAGATGGGCGTGGCGCGAAAAGCACTAAATAGATACGGCAACAAAATACAAATTGAATGTTCACTTAAAGGCAGTGCGAAGTGCGTAAACCACCCATTGCCTCCTTCCACATCCGTAATAACTGCAATCAAACGAGTCGCCGGAGCAAATGTCTATATTTCAGACGCGGGAATACGCTCGTAATTATTGCGGCAAATGTCCTCATTGGACAGTTATGAGCGAAAGACCTCTGCTAAGATTTACAGAATTGCTCTTTCCCTTCTTTTAATACCATTAATGTTTTGTTCTTCGCAAGTGCAAAGTGTGGGTTCTGATGTATGACGCCAGAAAAATATACTAGAGGACAATTTTTCTCAGAGGAGAAACGTATTAAAAGTGGGAGAGAAAGATAAGGACATTGGCTGTAGCAGTCGACAAGCGCAAGTGTGAAGCACACGAACGCAGAGATCTTAATAAGAAGAGAGGAAAGTGCTAAGACATTGCGATAGTACACGAGGAGAAGTTGAATCTTCTTGTTGAAACGATGTAATACTTGTAAAGCAAATCATAGCTAGATGGAATACTTTATTTGATGCACAAATTTACAAATAAAAGTAACATGATACATGGACATTACATAGGTAGTACATAAAATGGAAAATATACATCATTTGTGCAAGACCACACAATATATTATATATTCATATCAGCATCTTCAAAGAAGTCTTGTATTGAATAGTAACATTTATTAATTAAATATAATTTAATTTTTTTAAGAATACAGCAGTCTGTGGACTGTTTTTGTCTCAAGACAACTGTTAATTTGTTACCATACTTCTTCGCATATACTGAGGACTTTTTTCAAACAATTTGTCGATATTTTAGATACTGCAGCATATACTTTCCTCTTGTATCATATCTGTGATCCAAGTGCTCAGTTTTCAAGATTTACACTGACGTAGAGATAGAGAAGGCGATTCGGAAAGAATTATCAGCGACCTTTCAATCACTCCCAGACATCCAATTTTAATTACTTTTAATAATAAGGAAAAGAAACAATAATTTAGAAATATCGTTTGTGAGATTATTTATACATTTATAAGGAGAATAAGACATGTCTCTTGCATTGATTTTCTGATGAATTTATTTTTATCGCATACTTATGATTAATTCAACCAAATCGGCTTCTTTACCGAATGATGTACACATCGTCCTAAGTATATATTTCCAACGGAAAATTATGAACTAGAAAACGAATCAGAGGAATATTTAAAATATTACTCTGTTCTTGGGATATTTTGATCTTAAAAAACCGCAATGTTATGAGAAAATTTTAGGATTCGAGTAACGGAACTGAAGACAGAGATATGCTCTCAGATAAATTCCCAAAAGGAAAAAGAACCTGAATAAGAAAGGAACGTGAGGAGCAGGAAGATTAATTAAAAGAGTCGAAATATAACACTCCGTGAAAGATGAGGAGAGAGAGATGTAAGAAAAACACGAAGTAGAGGTAAAGTAAAAAGATATCATTCGAAAGGTTAAGGCTGAAAGACGAATTATTGGTTTCAAAAAAATAACTATAAATATTACACGATTGTATTCCTTCCATTCGTACATTATCTATATTATAACAGAAAGAAAGAAGGGAATAGTCTTCACTGCCCAAAAGGGTCACTCATTGGAGTGGTTCCCAGATAGCCAAGTGGGTAGCCTGTTTAAAAAAGGAAGAGAAAGTATTCAGTTGATCCAATTAAAGAAAGTAAGAAAAGTAAAAACTACGTGAAATCTCAAAAAACAAGGGGCAAAGATAATGAGATCTCCTTCGACATGGATAAAAAGTTATTAACTAACAAATTAAGTAAGGATAAAGAAGGAAAAAATCGTTGAGGTATAGTTCGTGATGAGTTGATAATGAACGAAGAGAAATGAAAGAAAGTCTTTACGAGCAGAACGAAACCAAGGTAATTATTATTATTACAAAGTTATCACTTCAAGTAGTAGCAAGTCCTGGTGGCAGAAGGTACAGTTTTGAAAAATTTCATATTCCATAAATTGTTAAAACGTTGCTTCCATGAAGGTAATACATTGATCGCGTCAGCAAGTATTTAAATTCAGTAGTAATATTGTCAAAAGTGTTTCGACAACTGAGGTCATTTCACACATGAGAATCGTGTGAATTTCACCGGGAATCAAACCAGGGACCGCTTTCATTGAAGTCGAACGCGTTGCCCACTTGGCTGTTCGGGAGCCCATTTAAATTCACAAGCAACTTTAAAATACCACCATATTCAACGAAGCTTAACTTTTAAACACTGGAATATTCTCTACCACACTATACGATCATTACTTTCTAATAAGGAATACATTTCACTGGTGAGGATTCGTGGTGTTTTCTACGTTAGAGTTTTTGGTTTAAGAAATAATATTTTTATCTTATTTTTTTAGATAAAAGTTCAGCGTAATCATGCGATATTTTAATGTACCGCGAACGAAAAATCTTTGACCTACAACAAGCACGAGATTTCCAATTAGACTGGATAAACTAATATTGAAGCAGTGCCAAGATACAATTTCGCGGGGTAAAGAAACTTTGATTTCTATCGATTAAACCAAACATCTTCTCCGAGCAGAAAACTCCCACGGAGAGACGGGGTTATGAAGGAGAGATCTAGGGCCACATTTGTTAACGATTTATTATTAGTGCTCATTGGTAAAGGGATCGCCGCGGCGAGTGGGAGGGCAAAGAGGACATTAAAACCGTGAAGATTTACGAGCAATTTGCACCGATCCCAGCGGCCGATGTAACTCGACGGTGTGAAATTTTTCACTTAATGACGGGCCTATGGAGAGAGAGTGGGAATAATGGCCTCTGGGAGGGTCATATTCACTGAGAAAAGGTGTTTATCGGATGGAGGAGGAAGGGTTTGAGAAGATAAAAAGATGGGAAGGGAGTGATGAGAGGAAGGGAGGGCCGAAGTGGGCGGGGATTCGATGGGATGGACCGAAAATATCGAACGGAAGAGAGGAAACTTTGTTCCTTTTGGAGCGAGAGATAGTTTGTTACGAATATGCGAAAGGAATGAGTGGGAGGAAATGGAGGGAGTAATGATGAAGGACAGCGTTGATCTCAACGGGAGAGTTCACTCTTCAGAATCCGTGAGGAATGCAATGGTATGGCCCAAAGGTCCCCGAGGCCAAGTAAGAGTAAAAGATAATTTATAACGAAAAATGTGTATATAATCATTTTTAAACACATGCGTACCTGTACTTCATACATTTTTTACACCTACTTTTTGAATATTCATATTTTTATGATTAAAGAATATGGAATTACTGGTGATTATTACTTACGACTGGGTTACGTTCTCAAAAGTATGAATATTCAAAAATTTTGAACGTAGGTCAAGAAAATCGATCGAAAATTAACTAATAAACCATAACGTACGTACACATTAAGTCAATTTTTCTGTTTTACGAGTGTTACAAAAGAAACTTATGAAATTTTATAAAAAAATATTTATTTAACGACGAAAGTTTGAAAGTTACGGGATATTGGGGTCCTAAAGTTTTGGTAAAAATCCACACAAAAGACGTAATTGAATAGGTTGTGAGTCGAGCACCGCCTCTATTTCCATTATATTATGTTATTTAATCTCATATTCTCTACCTTACCAGACTAACAAATTTGATTTCTACAAATACTATTCCACAAAATGTAGCCGCAGACGTTTATAGAAAGAAAAATATGCCCATTTACAGAGTAAAAAGCTGTGATTTTAGATTCTAGCCTCCAACAAATGTAGAAATCATAAGCTGATATCACCTTGATGTCATTGGGCATCAACTTAATATTTTGCCTAATTCAAAATGTTACAAGAAAAATATTTAAGCCTTGAACAGAATATTTATAAACGTTTATTAGTTATCAGTGGGTCTAAAATTTCACGACTAGAAACAACTGATCTGTTTTTCCCATAAAATGAATTAAATGCTTTCCAGTGTTATCCTTGGATGGAACTCTCGCAGTTTCGAATCAAAAGCCTCGTTATATGACAGAAATATATATCTTTATGCAATTTCCCTCATTATGGTGCTTTTATCTCGTACGACTATGAATTATAATTTAAATTTGCAAAAGAAGTAAACCTAAACCCTTCATGCGACGAACATTTTTCGTGCATTTCTTAAGGAAGGGCTTTGTCTCATCTGGGATCGAACCGAAGACAGGTAAGTAAAACGTAGCATATAATCAGCCCAGGATAGACACTTAACAAAGTTTGGTGGAACACACATACATACCTCCATTTGATAAATATAATAGATTATAGGATAATGAAGTATTTTAATTACTCACAAATATTTTCCTTTCCTCTTATATGGACATAAGTGAAAATCGTTTCTAAAGAGAAAAAATTACGTTAAATATGACCAGTAATATACCTATCTATTTATTTAGGTTGCGGACAGAAAGCATCATCTACCAGTAAAGAGATACCGTGATATTTATCTTTTAAGTTATTTATTAATCGAGATATAAATAGTAATTCAACTATATATATTCGCCTCCAGAATTTTCACGTCATTTTCACGGCTACGTAGACGAGAGTTAACAAACTGCCGCTATATCTTAACCGAAGATGGAAATCTCGCTTGGGAAAAAAGTGGTCATCTGGCTTCAGTGAATGAAAGGGTTTCCAAGAAGTCTAACAATGTTTTTGAAATGGCGCATCGTGTGTTTGACACGGTACCAGAGCGAAAGGAGATGATTTGGTCAGTTTCATGTGGAGAAAATTCGGAGAGGCCTAAATAAATCTTGAAAATTAGATCTCTTTGATAATGGCGCCATTGTGCTCGATCGGCGTAAAGATTAAATCCTTGAGGAATACTCCAATATATCTCTGAATATAGAGAGTTTAATTTAAATCAATCTTATACATTCACAACATATTGGAGATACAGAAATTTCAAAGAGTCAGAAGTGAGATATGTTGACAAAATCCAATTTCTTAATTATAATAATTTTTTAAACGTTCTCAAACTGTAACTGGTTTAGTTTAATTCAAAAATCTCTAACTTAATCGTAGTCCACCAAAGATCCAAAAGTCTGACTCCGATTACAAGAACATCTCAAGTTTGAGACCACATTGAACATTGTTTCTTGATAATTCTTGAGATACCTCTGTCGAGTGAGGTGTTCCTATCCTTAGAAAAAGATAAACTCTTATATATATGAGTTAGCCTTGGTTGAACGCCACAGTTAACAAATGAAAAACTTTGTAGTTTCTAAACATTGACTTAAAAAAAATCAGGTTGATGATGACTCGGATGAGTCGAAACCGGTCGCAAGTAAATCTGTTTAGAAACTACAAAGGTTTTCATTTCACTATATATAATCTGTTTTTCCAATCCAAAATCAAAGATATCATTATCTCAATTTTTTACAAGTTTCATAAAGTGTTAAATGTAAAAAGAAAGGGGAATATTTTCCCTTGTGGTGCGATTGTAATCGCTTAATTTGTGAATGTATCATTCAATATTTTATGTCAATTTATGGTCGTCAGTTATGTTCGTAAAACAGATTTTTAGGAACTAAGCGAAGAAATGATCTAAGATTGATGGAGAATTATTTTTTTCAGAAATATAGTTCCAAAAATTATTTAGCAATAAAGAAGGTTAGAGACTGATGTCATTGTAAATATAATACTTTTGAAATAGCAATATATCTGTTATGTATTATAAGTACATTGCCAAGCATAAAAAAGGCAAACATTCTAACTTTTCAAGGATCCAAACAAAAAGAAAATATAAGAGAGAATTTCCACTCACTGAGTGGGATAATGTAAATTTTCTAATGATGAACATTGATTTATTAATAATTGATTTAAAGATCAATTTTTCCACAATGTTACAAAATTTTAATCTTAAGATCATCAGAGAATTCTATTAAACACAGAAAGCTCCATCTCAGGTTAAAAAACTGAAAATGCAATCAGGAGATTTCAACGCTCGAAAGAGAAATTTATTTCCGACGAATTCCGCAAACTTTGAAGTTTGAAGAGTTACGTAATTTTGTCTCCATCATCGATATCAACTTTCACAATAATAATCGATGACATATTCCCTCTCCCTAATGTTCTCTTATTCCGTCTCCCTATTTTCTGTCCTGTCTTGGAAACCTAATGATAAATAAGTCATCTATACTTTCTAAGTTAGCTGGAAAAGTTTTCTTCTTTCTTATTATTCTGCTGCATTATCTAATAGGATGGTAATCACTCTTCGGCTTCTTCTATCCAAAATTGAATACAACCGAAGTCGTGCATATGTAAAATATTGAATACAGGATTTACTTTTATTCCTCCATACAACGGTTTAAATTTACGCTTCTTCTTCTTTAAGGCTATAAACATTTAGCGACATGAAAATTAATATATGTGACCGCATAAGATGCTAAATGATAGTAAATTAGATAATAACGATATTTATCACAATATATAACAGCAAGCTATTGCTCTTTAGTTTTAACTGATCGCATACGGATGCTTCTATTTTAGATCTAGTGCTTTTATTATTCCACGTCTGCAGTGAGAGATGCGATACGAATCTTTAATAACTAATACATAATCAAGTGTTTTCATGAATTATTTAGCTTTCATATGATCGATACCTTATCTACCTGAATCCTTACCTAGTAGTTGCTTGCATTTTGTGGGTTAGGTTAGTTTTCCGTGGATGAGGATGTGGAAAATGAAGAAAGCGAAACACAGCGATTCCAAGGGACGCAATCGAGTTTGCATTAATAGCTCCAACATTTTCCATAACCCCCGATCACCCTGTGCCAACTTAGCTTCCGTTGAATTTCTCAAATCACGCAGTAGCAAAAAACGACGTGTGACACAGACATGACTATCGTAATAAGTATGGAATCCTTCTGGGAACCCGCGTGGGTGGCTAGCGTCGAAGAAGTGTGAGAAGAAGACGGAGCGGGATGCTGTCCAAAGAAAGGAAAGATATAAGGTTAAAAAGTGGAGGGAGTATGTTATAGGATTCGGTCTCCACCGCGTCACCCTATTCTTCGTCGCGTCACGCACCGTCTTTTGTTTTTGTTTGAGACGCTCTCCGGCAGCCATTTGTTTGCATTTTTTCCTCCGTCCAACGTCGCTTCTTTTTTTATCAAACGACGGCCACACACCGGACTCATCACACGCCACTCAAGAAGGTGAGATCGCTTTTAAAAGGTTCTCACCTTTTGGGGGATGGGGAAGCTGCGGTTGCAGTTCCTGGTGCCGGAGGAGAGGAAGAGATCCTATTTCACAGGTGATCACCGCGCGGCTAATCGTGGTGCGTGGGTGACGTAGGCCACCCACACACCCACGCACACAAACACCAATCGGACCACGAGTGCGGAGGGCAAGTAATATGGTGCGGGTGAGGGTGTGGGGGAAGAAATCCATCAGGACAGTAATGAGGCGTTGATGGGAGAGGAAGGGTTTTTTGGGATGGGACGTGAGTTTTGGAGGGGGAAGTGATTCTGTAAGTTTTTAAGCGGTTGGGTTCAGTTCAAGGAATACGACCCTCCGAAATAAGGCAGAAATTAAAATTGTTAGAAAAGGTTAGATTAAGAAGTAATCGCAGTTACATGAACAATCGAGCACTATCCAGCTTAAAAAACAACGTATTTTTGCATCGTAATAATTAAAAATTATACGCAAAAGAGAAAATTTAGAAACAAAAAACTGGTACAAAAGTTGTGGCTGCCGTTAGAAAATATCCGAAGAGAATGAGCATATTTATATTGAATCAGTATCTGAAAAATGGACGCACATATATACAGATACTTTAAAATTTTTATATATTAACATCATCGTTTACCGCATAGCTGATTAATAACTCTGCCGACAAAATATAGTAGGTAATAGTATAGTATATAGTAGGTATATAAGTGTTGTATTTATAGATATTTCTTTGAGGTCTTTGTATAAATCTCTATTTTATATCAGCTCTGATCCGGTGTGATTAGGTAGGTGGGGTAATGACGTGCTATTCTAGATATAATGTAAGCATGAATGTAAAAAATAGAAGATAGAAATGACTTACATTTGTAAATAAAGGTGACGAAAAAAGGTTATACATCCCATTCTGACTTACAGACTTTGATTGATCATTTGTCAATGATTCTGGCATCTCGAAAAAATGTCAACCACTATCGTCAGAAGGTAAATTTTTTCGGGTAGCTTTATTCTAATGTATTTTCAACAAAGCATCAATATCAATTACTATTACTATCTTAAAAGAATTCCTTTCAAATAACTCTATTCTAATATATCTTCAAAAAGTTTATCATTTATAATTTATTAATGGTTAAGAGATTTTCATTCCAAAGTTTAAGTCTAAATGGTTAAGAGATTTTCATTCAAAAGGACCGTAAAAATATTGTGTTTAGAAAGACGGAATTCCAGCATATATTCAGGCGGAAACCTTGAATCGCTTTTGGACGAAGAGCGAGAGAATAATCTCGGATCAGGTGAGAATATCTCCGCTCTCATCCCGCCCACACAACCCTCCCCTGTGGTCTATTCCCATTCAATGCAACCGAGTTACTCAGCAGCTTTTCCCCCTCAGACATAGTAAAGGCGATTCACATCATTCGTCTCCTTCCGTCGGATATCGACAGTTCGAAGCCCACGAAAGAAGTCCGTAGGTTTCCGTGAACGAGTGAAGCACAAGATGGAAAGTGAAGTTTCAGGCTGATACAATAATTGCGGCAGTGACGCGAGCATTCCGCCATCGCTTTAAAATCGACGGTAAAACCTTCGGCGGGAGTTTGAAATTGCGTTGCTCTATTTGGTCCATGATTCCATGCTTATCCGCTTCGGTGGTCGATCATTGACTCGGGATAAAGGTTACAAATTCCTTCGTGGAAGAGGGGATTATCTTTTTATCGACAGAAATGTTTTTAGATCAAAGTGATTCCCAGGCTCGGAATGCATAATTTAAATTGACTTTAAATAATGTTTACATCAGGGCCGTAGATTATAATGGTTTGTAAACATTAAAATATAGATTTTAGTTAATATCCGTGCTAATCCAACATATATATATATATATAGCAGTTTTAGCAGTAGCTTATTTAGAAAGTATTCTAATATTTACAATAACAAAATATTTTAATTGGAACAACAAAATTAAACGTTTACAGACATAGCAAACAAAGAAGAGATACAAGAATAACAACAAGATAAGACGCAGAACTACATACGAACTGCATTAACTACAATCTCCACTTTAACGCTAACAAATCATTGTAATACCATGCCCTGAAGTGAAAATGAGTTAAAATCCATTTAAGGATTTATTATAATGTCTTATATTATTATACCATAATATACATGTGGTAGACCGACATTCACATCATAGAGGATTTGTAATCAAATAGCTGGCTTAATAACAGGGAATTATCGTGGAGAAAGCTGGAACAATAGTATCTTACCAATCCATCGCGAATAACCGTTACCATTATTTAGTTCTGATTTTCATCTACAGCAAGGATAAGAAATGTAATTGTTCCTAATTTTTGGAATATAAGTATAATAACGCAGTGGCGCTCTCTGTTTTATGAAATTAAAACTAACCATATGCTTCGTACTTGGAAAGAATAGTGCCGATGAAAATTCCTTATATTTTTCACCCCTACTTTGAAGTTGGTAAAAACCCTGCATTTATTTAGTTTTGATTGTAAAAAGTTTACTAGTCAATAAATATAATTATGTATGTGAAAAAGTTGGAAAGTGAAACAATTCCAAATATTATTGAATGATAATGCTATTGTTTCCTCTGAAGATATCGTTTCGTTTCTGCCTTCAAGAGAGAGAGGTTTCTTAAAGTATAATTTCGTTAGGGATCAATTTATGAATACCTTAGAATAACAAAAGAAAGCGTAATTCAAAATCATTTGTTGCTCTTAAGTTCCCTGCCACTATTAACTCTATTTGTTATTTTGCACAATATTCAGAAACTTATGGACCCAACGATGGAAAACAAATCACAGTGTTAGTACTAATAAGTACCAATTACGGAAACTGATAGGGCCAAATAAAGGTAAAGATACATTTGTCAAGTTTATTCGGGTTTTGATACGTAATTTTGTAGTCACGTAATCATGCATCCAGATATAATTTTCCTTGTTTACTGTTGAGAGCATGAATAGGAAAGCAATGGCATTCTGTAAGACCATATGAAATTATTGTTAGACATTGAATCTAAATGAGGTAATAGAGGAAGCTTTGACGCCCGTTTTTCGCAAACGGAAAGTCAGAGAGCGGAAATGAGTGTAAAAAGAAACAAAACCGAAGCCATAAAGTATAGCTGAGGAAGGAAAAACAGCTGCTGAAACGCCGTCAATAGCATCCTCTACAGAATTCTTAATCATCGTAATTGAAGACTGAGAGACAGCTAAATCACGGAGATGTTGGAATTGCCGCATGAGTAATTGAAGCAGATGGGAAGTGCAAGTGAATATATTCATGCTTTGTTAACAAAGGACTTTTAAGATTATCTAAGCTTTTGAAATATATTGACATGTATGAAAGAGCTAATAGAAAGAATAAAGTCGTAAAGTCATTATCCTACGAAAATGAGTGGACAATTTTTTAATATAAAGTCTTAATCGGAAGGATGGCTTTAAAGCAGCAATATAGTTTTGTTTATGAGCAGGGCGTCAAACCGTAATATTTTTCGTTCCGGTTTTCACTCCAGTTCAATGGATAAACCTAATTCCGGTTTCGCTCCGTCTTCCGGCTCATCCTGGAACTAGTACGAACCGTTTCTTTTTCGATCCGACCATTAAAATGTTACGCACCTCAGAAGGTCATTTAATTACGAGCAGCTTTTCTTTATAACATGAGACTAAATGAAATTTTAGAGAATAAATAGAAGTGACGACCAAACAATTAGATCAGATAACTTTAAATGTAAAGAATCAATTTTAACTTAATGGTAATAGGCGTTTCACACATTTAATATAACTCCCTCCATTTCCACGTAATTAAATGTTGGAAATTAAATGGAACCGAAAATCGGAACCAAATAAATAGCAGTTTTCGGTTTCGTTTCGAGAATTTCAATTTTTTCGGTTTTGTTCTCAATTCGTCAAAAATAACGGTTCTTTTCTGTTTCGGTTTTCATTTCGGTTCCGGTTTGATGCCCAATTTATTAGTAAGATTTTGCTGATACTTAAAAGTAAAAGTAAAAAAGGAGCTATTTACAACAATCATCCAAAAGTTTAAGCATCACCTAGTGTCCTAGTGAAATGAATAATGTGATGAATAAGAACGATTGCTGTTTACAGCTAATACAAAGATAAAGTTCGTGATGGCGAGAAATAGTTTCCTAATGTAAATTTGAAACTTCGTCTACAGAAGAAGCAGCAGAAAAGGAAAGGTTAGATACAATGAAGTTGTGNCGTGCAGAGGATGGGGAGGAAGGGGGAGAGTGAGGAAATGGAAGGGGGAAGTGAAGAAGAAAGAGTGGGTGGAGGAAAGGCGTAGAGAGAAAGACAAAGAGGCTTCGATAAACATAAGTAACACAAGTCACTTCTTAAACTATGAGTTATACTTACTCTCCGAGACTTTACTAGGTGTCGGAAACAAGAGACGAGGGAGAAAAAAGTTATCAAATCAAAAATGACGATGTATTCTAGAAAAATTTCCCGTTTCACTAATTCCCCATAATGTCCTGAATTATTACGGCTGTTTTGGTTTCGGAAATATTGTCTTCAATTGATGACCTTAAAAATTTTGCTTTTAACACTGCTGAAAGGAAATTCAACCGTGGAACATTAATCGGCTAGAGTGCTATTCTTAAATGTATTGAGAGATAAATATTAGAAAAACATAAGAAATAATGTAAAAGAGGCTACGAAATGCTACATATGAAACAGTATATAAAGTACGCAAAATATTAGGTAATAGAAAACGTAAGTTAGACAGAAAAACGATTCAAGAAAAGTAGTTATTCATTGCAACCCAAAAAATGCACATCAGTACTAAATAATAGTAGAATTTTCAATAAGGATGTCATTATTGGATGGAGAAATGGATAAAAAAGATTTGCAAATCATTAGATTAGATGAAACGGAAGGAAACTAAGAGGAAATTGCCAGTATACGTATACAATACGTATACTGACATATGGAAATAACGGAAAATTCGAACTATAAGGAATAGTAGAAAGATAAGGATTTAAAAAGAAAGAAACGGGTTTGAGGAAAGGAAAAGGGAATAAAACTACAAAAAAGGGAAAAAAAGACTGGAAGGAGGAAGGACCTAAAAAAGGAATGAGAGAATTGACAGGAAGCCGGTCGAACGTAAGTAAACGAGGTGGAGAAACAAGCAAATAAAAAGATAAGGAGAAGATGGGTGAAAGGAAGAGACGGCACGAAGAGGAAATTCGCAAAGAAGAAAGTTTGAGGCAGAAGTGTTAGTCAAAACAAATAAGATTGCATTAAAAAGACGAGGGAAATAAAGAAAGAGGATAGATTAACAATTGTGGGTGAAGAATCTAAAAGAAAGAAGATCTAGAAAGCATACGGAAGATAGATAAATAGTTACGGGAGCAAAGAAGAAGGTAAAAGTGAGAGAAGATTTGAGGTAACATGTAAACGAAGAGTAAACATCAGATATATGTAAAGGAAATAGGGCAATGATTTCAGGAATATTTAGAAAAGGGAAGGTAAACTAAAGAGAAAAGAAACACGAACAATGGGCACAAAATGGAAGGCAAAAAAACTCAAATACATCTAGCAAATTGTTGGAATGTTGAAGAAATTTAAGAACAGAAATATGAAACAAGGGACACGGAGGAGTGGTAAATAAAAGAAAGGTTAAAGGGGAATATGCATGCCGGGAAATAAGAAGAGAGGAAAGGAGAATGGAAAGACGCAGAAAAGAGAGGGAAGAAATTGAGAATATTCGTCACGTGATCGAAAAAGAAGGGGTTGGAGGGGTATAATGGAGTGGGATTAAGCAAAGGCGGATTGAGAGGAAGGGAGGGGAGAAAAAGCGTGCCTAATCTAAACTTCCTGTCTCCGCCGTAGGGCTCTGCTGCATCATCAGGTGTAATGAAGACTAATACAAGATGGGAAACGGAGGTAGGGGAGAATGGTAAAGAGGACCATGAAGGAATTTTGAGGGAAGTTGGGAATGGAGAGAGCGGTGATTGAAAAATGGAGGGAGGCCATTTCCGAGGAATTGGAGCGAAGGGTGGGGGAGATCGACTCTTGGAAAGTGAAACGAGGAAACCTTTCGATCGGCCACAACCGTAACTGGCCGTTGTATGTTTTAAGAGACTTTCCTCGGGTAAACTGAGAGCATTGTAAACACGACTCACTTGACAAATATTCCAGTTTCTCTACACTGCTTTCTTTCTTTTACATTTTTCCCTTTCTTACTTTGCTTTTTTGTTTCTGCACATCATAATATATTTCTTTAAAATTTGACGCTCAAACAAAATCAAGAATTCCTTTACAACTATAGGATTCATTTATTTCTTATATTAATGTCACAAACCCATTTGTCTGTGAATCCGATGTTCATGCTATGCGCTAAATTTAAATTTCTTACATGTTCAACTTTCTTTGACAAAGGATACTTATGTTCTGATTTACATTATGTACGTTAATAAATTTTTAATATTTACTATACTTTTTGTAAACTTTATGAATATATACTATGATGGAAAACTTTAGTTAAAATATTTCAATTTCCAAGCAGCCCCTTTAGAAATGAAAAGGTAGAAATTCCCAAGAAAATTCTTAGATACAATAAGCAGCAAGAAATTCCAGAAATAATTAAAAGTTTAATTTCTAAGAGTTTTCTAACTTAAGATGTTTGCACATCTTTCTGAAGGATCTCCTTTTAAAAAGGTAAGGAAAAACAAAATCTATAGATTAGATTGACTACGCCGAGCTAATTCCCCGTTTATGATATTGGAAAGAATACTTTTAGAAATGAATAAATTTTTTCAACGAGTAGGAGTGTACATAGCGTTTATACTTGCTACTTCATTCCGTGAAGACGGCAAGTAATTAAAGCGGAGAAGAAACCCAGGGCTCCAATGATGCATCTTGGACGAGAGGAGTTCACAATACACCATCCAACTCTCTTCACCCCCATAAACCTCTCCTCCACATTACTCCCACTTCCTCTTTCAAATCCTCCGATTTTTTCTCCTTCCGATCATCCCTCTCCCCACAATTCGGTCTATCACAGGAGCCAACATCCCTTTGTCCATCGGAGGCGAGGGCGCGAAGGAGGAGGATGTGGTGGAGACTGGTTGTGGGAAAGTCCATTTGCTGTGACTCAAAGCGTGCAGAGGATGGGGAGGAAGGGGGAGAGTGAGGAAATGGAAGGGGGAAGTGAAGAAGAAAGAGTGGGTGGAGGAAAGGCGTAGAGAGAAAGACAAAGAGGCTTCGATAAACATAAGTAACACAAGTCACTTCTTAAACTATGAGTTATACTTACTCTCCGAGACTTTACTAGGTGTCGGAAACAAGAGACGAGGGAGAAAAAAGTTATCAAATCAAAAATGACGATGTATTCTAGAAAAATTTCCCGTTTCACTAATTCCCCATAATGTCCTGAATTATTACGGCTGTTTTGGTTTCGGAAATATTGTCTTCAATTGATGACCTTAAAAATTTTGCTTTTAACACTGCTGAAAGGAAATTCAACCGTGGAACATTAATCGGCTAGAGTGCTATTCTTAAATGTATTGAGAGATAAATATTAGAAAAACATAAGAAATAATGTAAAAGAGGCTACGAAATGCTACATATGAAACAGTATATAAAGTACGCAAAATATTAGGTAATAGAAAACGTAAGTTAGACAGAAAAACGATTCAAGAAAAGTAGTTATTCATTGCAACCCAAAAAATGCACATCAGTACTAAATAATAGTAGAATTTTCAATAAGGATGTCATTATTGGATGGAGAAATGGATAAAAAAGATTTGCAAATCATTAGATTAGATGAAACGGAAGGAAACTAAGAGGAAATTGCCAGTATACGTATACAATACGTATACTGACATATGGAAATAACGGAAAATTCGAACTATAAGGAATAGTAGAAAGATAAGGATTTAAAAAGAAAGAAACGGGTTTGAGGAAAGGAAAAGGGAATAAAACTACAAAAAAGGGAAAAAAAGACTGGAAGGAGGAAGGACCTAAAAAAGGAATGAGAGAATTGACAGGAAGCCGGTCGAACGTAAGTAAACGAGGTGGAGAAACAAGCAAATAAAAAGATAAGGAGAAGATGGGTGAAAGGAAGAGACGGCACGAAGAGGAAATTCGCAAAGAAGAAAGTTTGAGGCAGAAGTGTTAGTCAAAACAAATAAGATTGCATTAAAAAGACGAGGGAAATAAAGAAAGAGGATAGATTAACAATTGTGGGTGAAGAATCTAAAAGAAAGAAGATCTAGAAAGCATACGGAAGATAGATAAATAGTTACGGGAGCAAAGAAGAAGGTAAAAGTGAGAGAAGATTTGAGGTAACAGGTAAACGAAGAGTAAACATCAGATATATGTAAAGGAAATAGGGCAATGATTTCAGGAATATTTAGAAAAGGGAAGGTAAACTAAAGAGAAAAGAAACACGAACAATGGGCACAAAATGGAAGGCAAAAAAACTCAAATACATCTAGCAAATTGTTGGAATGTTGAAGAAATTTAAGAACAGAAATATGAAACAAGGGACACGGAGGAGTGGTAAATAAAAGAAAGGTTAAAGGGGAATATGCATGCCGGGAAATAAGAAGAGAGGAAAGGAGAATGGAAAGACGCAGAAAAGAGAGGGAAGAAATTGAGAATATTCGTCACGTGATCGAAAAAGAAGGGGTTGGAGGGGTATAATGGAGTGGGATTAAGCAAAGGCGGATTGAGAGGAAGGGAGGGGAGAAAAAGCGTGCCTAATCTAAACTTCCTGTCTCCGCCGTAGGGCTCTGCTGCATCATCAGGTGTAATGAAGACTAATACAAGATGGGAAACGGAGGTAGGGGAGAATGGTAAAGAGGACCATGAAGGAATTTTGAGGGAAGTTGGGAATGGAGAGAGCGGTGATTGAAAAATGGAGGGAGGCCATTTCCGAGGAATTGGAGCGAAGGGTGGGGGAGATCGACTCTTGGAAAGTGAAACGAGGAAACCTTTCGATCGGCCACAACCGTAACTGGCCGTTGTATGTTTTAAGAGACTTTCCTCGGGTAAACTGAGAGCATTGTAAACACGACTCACTTGACAAATATTCCAGTTTCTCTACACTGCTTTCTTTCTTTTACATTTTTCCCTTTCTTACTTTGCTTTTTTGTTTCTGCACATCATAATGTATTTCTTTAAAATTTGACGCTCAAACAAAATCAAGAATTCCTTTACAACTATAGGATTCATTTATTTCTTATATTAATGTCACAAACCCATTTGTCTGTGAATCCGATGTTCATGCTATGCGCTAAATTTAAATTTCTTACATGTTCAACTTTCTTTGACAAAGGATACTTATGTTCTGATTTACATTATGTACGTTAATAAATTTTTAATATTTACTATACTTTTTGTAAACTTTATGAATATATATTTCAGACATCCAAATCGTTAAAATACAAAACAAATTAATATCGTAATTATAAAACTGTTTTATTCACTCTTTCCTTTAACTTTCGCAATATTTCACACTGCGCTTCTCTTTATGGGTATTTTTCTTCAGTGGAAACATTTTTTTCGCAATTCCATTCTATCTCTAACTTTTATTTTTTATTTCCACCGAACTTGTTAAAAATCTGTTTATATAGCAACTACGTTGAATAATGGAAATACAACTATGCTATCATGTTTGGGAAATGTGCGGTAATATTAATTACTGGGTTAGATGTCAGAAGAGGCCAATAAGTCTCTATTTCGCCCCTTAATAAAGACGTGGAATAAAAGTGATAAACGTTTTACTTATATTTTTACTCTTTTCTTTAATTTTGGGCCTTCAGGTATTTATTTAACTGAATAACATTTCGGAAAATTACAAATAAAACAAAAGATGTTACTTTGTCCATTTTTATATTTCAAGGTTTTATTTTCGCTTACTCTTCCAAAAAGAAATACTGATGTTAAGGTTTGGAGTTTTTAAAATATCTACAAGTATTGAAAGTTTTTCGACCATGAAGACAATTATTTAGTTTTATAGGGTCAAATCACGTACTGTACCTCAAATACCAGATTCAATGCATATTAACCGTCGAAAGGTGCTCTTTATCAAGGCTATATTTGCTAGATACTGTCTATGAATAATTCCTGCGAAACGAGAGCCCTCTTTGAATTAACTATAGTACATACATGATTTTTACCGAAAATTTTCGCATTACTTGTGTTGCAAACATATTAAGAGACATTTAAAAAAATATTTTGGAAAGTGTCTCCCTCAATACAATAAAATTTAACAATTATAGAACAATGTAAAAAACGGTATATTTCTTAGGAAATCTGTAATAGTTAATAGATATTATTATAATCATATTTAATCTTTAACGATTGATAAATTTCGCCTCTAAATATAATAAAATAGTAAAACTAAAACTTGCAACGTCAAAATTTCAACAAAAATTATTCAAATAAACGATTGGAAGTAACAGAAGTCTAGTATTTTAAAACAAAGATTGTTAAATGCATGCCATACCTGAGAAAAAATTAAGTTAGTTAGGCACACACGCAACGAATACCGCCGAAGGCGCAGATAAATACGGAGATAGAAGGTCCAAAATAAAAAGGAATAGAGTGAGTAAAAAGAGAAAGCCGAAGAAAGATGAGGGGAGGAAGAGATTGGGTCAGAAGATGACTGGAAGAATGAGAGAGATATATGACGGAGAAGGGAAAAAGAAAGAGGCCAAAGGTCTGAATGGCCACGATAGACGTGAAAAAGGGAATTAATGTTCCCCTTTTTTCCACGAAACAGTTTTCTTCCGATGAAAGGTATATATTAAGAGCGTAGGTAAAGGAAGAATCGTGTCCGAAAACTAAGATTTTCATAAAATGAAACGCGCTCCATCTTACAGATTAGCCAAGCTTTCGGATAAAAACAGTGAAATTGAAATTTTTAAGCTTTGAAAATTGAATTTAATGGGAAAGGAGCTTTTAATCTTAAGAAGTGTGGCGTTGAAAAGTTTCTTATTATATATTCGAAAGTAGACTTTCCGAATGGAATTTTCAATGAAAACTTTTCCTTCCATTATAAGCAGCTTCCAAATGGTTTATTTGCTATTTTTAGCCTCAAAATTCTATTGTCGTATGTAATTTAAATGTTTTTCTATAGAATATTGGCATGAATAGCGGACAAAAGAAGTATTTCTCATTTGATATCCGTATCCAACTG
>KZ309011.1:21623-177057 GCA_000376725.2 Ladona fulva
ATATATATATATATATATATGATTGTTCTTTATCAGAATGCAATTACACTGCTCCTTTGTCCAGGCGCGTCGTCCAAAATGATCAATTGAAATCAGGGTAGAGAATGACTCAATTTGGTGTGAAGAAGTGAGTGGATAATACCACACCCTCGAACACACCAGTCTTGCAACTCCCCTTCATACAGGAAATCTGTGGAGTATTCCTGGCTATACCACTCGCCGATGTGTTTACATTCTTCGGGATGAGCTTCAGTCATCCGCTGTTGAAATTAATCTTCTATACTTCGACTCTGTCTTAGATCTTCAGCTTCAGATATGGAGACACTTTGGTTACATTACAACCGCGCTTGATTAATAAACACATTCAGTTATAAACTGGTGGTAACTTCTCCATGACGACACTGTAAACAAAAAGCACTTTACGATGAGATTCCTTAAATATGGTTCCACCAAGTTACGTCTGAAAATGTTAATTAATTTCCTTTGGAGAGATTTTTTTTTTAAATCCATATTATGAGGATGGTATTAATTTTTTAATATTACACGCAATTAAAGCTTTGATGGTTTTCAATATGTTTACTGTTTAGCCTAAGACGGAACTTCAAGGCTAATATTACAAGTGTGCACCACCTACTCTTGAGTTTTAACTTTATTTAATTCTACATCAGAAAGCAATTTAATTTACGAACATCATGTTTTATTAATAAAGACGTTTATTATTATTATTACCTATTTTAAAAAATTGACGTGCATCAAATGAGAAACCAACATTTGTGATTACTTACTCGTACATTCTTTTATATTTTATATCGAATGATTTGTACATTCTACTTAATGTACTGCGCTGTACTTACATTTGGTATGGAATAATCGATAAGGCTGCTGATGGGCATTCATTCTATAAAGTGAGGACTCAGTAATGTTCAACATCATTTACAGTACAACTTACCATTTATCTATTAAGTTGATGTTTACTGCTAGTTTCGCTTTAACGTGACTCACTTTACTCCTTACCAAGCAGCATTTCACTTTCTGTTAATGTGTGGAGGGAAGAAAGAGGACCGTATGCACGTTACCACATGATTTCATACATACGACATAGGTTTCGACGCATAGCGACACAATCAAGTACAAGATGTACCTGACGATGATGACGCTAAGAGTCGAAACCTAGGTCGTGTGTATGAAATCACGTGGTAACTTGTACAAGTTGTTTATATTCCTCTTTCATCACGAAGAATTACCACAAAGTTGAGGCCGAAATACTGTATTTTCTGTGTAGGGATACGGTAAAACATTATAATATAAACTAAATTATCACCGTCTTGAATATATTTATTCATCCCATTTCAATTTCTTCCTTAAAAAAATACATCTAAACTTCATATTTCATCTACTTGGCGATAAGTGTCGACACGAGATCTTTTCCAATTCATAGCAGAACATTTAGAATCTGCTGCACGTCAAATGAAATTTTTTGTTTCCTCTCTCTGAGATAATGTAATCGCAACTTTGAGGATATTCTTATTAAAAGTTAAAAATAAAGGGATATTTTTAATTCATTAAACGCATCAGAGAATTAATGCCACTAATTTTTAATTACATCGGTAACACGACTCCGTTTCAATACCAAACTAAATAATTTACTGTAATAATCATATTTGCGTATACGTCTGTTTATCAGATTCCAGGGTTTATCAAAAGAAATACATTTTAATATTCTTCCGTTTGCCGACCTTTTTTTTAATAATGGGTAACGAAATCAAGGGACTTGTGATACGAAAGAAATCCACCAAAGATTGCAATACTGTAATCATATAATCAATTGCTTAGTTTATTTAGAATGCTGAATTCAGTTAAAAATTTTGCGATTGAAACTCGCGAAAATTTCAATGAAATATATCGATTTCTTGTGAAATTTCTCTGAGAAATATTCCCAACAGAGAATAATGCCAATAGCTGACGTCGATTCTTTAAATACGAAGTGGGTCTTTGTACTGAGTAAATATATTATAAGAATCAGCCTAAATGAATGACAAAAAAAACAAATAAAATGNTGACGACCGAGATAGCCTTACTCCTATCACTGCCGGGCACGACACTCCCCGTAGAGGGTTGAGTCCCTTTTACGCCTCTTACAATATTCTTGTATTTGCACATCATAATTGCTTGGGATAAATGTGGTAGTCGAGGTGGTTTCCCGTTGTCTTCCTCAACCTTTCTTTTAACGTGACACCACCATTAACCACAATGGACGCCTTACTGGGTTACAGACGCCTTTGCAGCCGCCTCACTGAGGTACAGACACTGCGTGGACTACCTTTCGTCTGGCCCCTACCTATTGACCATTCTGGCATGGGTGATCATACCAGGAACATAGTTCCCGCCAGTTACACTCTCTAGGTCATAGGAACACGCAAGCCCTTCCACCACGACAAGGCTGTAGTCCAGAGAAGGGAAAGCAACTAATAAGCTCGGTTTAATAAAGCGTATCGTAGGTGCGATGAAAAAGTTAGAGAGCGATGCTATTTTACGTTAGTTAGGCCCCATCTGGAATATGCGGCGAGTATATGGGACCTAGCTGATGAAAAGAACGCTGGCGAACTCGAGAAAGTGCAGCGTAAGGCGATTCGTTTTGTTAAAAAGTGCTACGATAGAGAAGCAAGTGTAACGCAAATGCTCTCAGACGCAGGTTGGGAATCCTTAAAAGAAATGAGATTAGAAGCTAGGCTGCAATTGTTAGATAAATTCAGAGGAAATACATTTTCCGAAGACGTAATTGGTACTGTGCGACCCCCTTCTGCTACTTCGGCCGATCCGACAGTGAGCGTAAAATAAGAGAAAAAGATGCGAGGACCAGTCGATTTAGGGACTCAATTTTTCCGCGAACGATAAGCGATAACAATAAATTAAAGAGGTAATTCTACTCTTGGTGTTTGAATGAGAATAGTTTTCCTGGGGGTTTCAGCATCGTAGAAACACAATGCAGTTTGTTTCAGATCTCTAAGGCAAGCCGTTTCTGAGATAAATATGGGGACGGACAGACATTTGCTTTATATATATATGATAGGAATTTCCGGAATTTTGTTGTAAAAAGGCTACAAAACGTCTAATGTTTGTCTGAAAATGTGTGCTTCAATATGAAGATATTTTTTATTAGTATTCTTGATGCTCTATTGGTGTGAATTAGTTCTTTTAACAATAGTTAAAATGTTGTCGTTGCATCCTCTTCTGGTAATTTTAAAATCCGGAACTCGACACATAGTATTTGCTACTTAATTATTCCCTAACCACAATCTCTACTGCCAGTGGCAGATATGTGGGGTTTACCTAAAATGTTTCCGAGGAAGAGTATCCTTTGGCGTATAAAAACTTATAAATGGCGTGCATAAGTTCAAAGGGAAAGATCGCTTTGAAGATTATGTCAGCTACGTAGTTCCTGTATTAATATTTAACTTCATTTGTGCTGTGAAAACAGTTCTTTATATTTAANCCTTTTCTATCCATAGCTTGAACAATTTTAAAAACCTTTATTTAGAATATTGTTCGAAAAATATTTCTTTATTTATCATGCATAGGTTTATTATGATTAAGAGTTGCTAGTCGTGGTATTATTTTAGGTTAGTTATGAATGGATTTCTTTTGTAAGGTATTACTTATACAGTAAAACCCCTCCTAACGGACACCCCATTACAACGGACACCCCTCCTAACGGACAATTTCTTGATATCCCGAACAGAATTATTGCATTTTACGTACATTTTGAACCCCTCTACACCGGACACTCTCGAGCGGATGCGGACAGCTAACTTTTTGCTTCCTGGAAATGAAGTAACCTCTTCTAACGGACACCTTAGCTGATTTTACAACCAAATTGCTTTCAATACCCGATGTCCTTGCGACACTCTAACACTCCTTGATCTGTAGAATGGAGCTCGGAATACTCAGTTCCAAAAGTCTTTCAATATGACACAAATTCGTTACTTAATACGATTTTGCAATAGTAGCGTACATTCGCTGCAAAGTGTTTCTTCCATACTACAATGGAACGTGGTCCCCTCACATACATTTCCATCTCAGTTGATCCTGAGGTTTTCAGTTCCATAAAATGGCCATCGTTCCATATGATGGCACCGCGGATGTTTCTTTCTTTATAAGATAAGGTAGAGATTATTAACTGCTACGAAAACAGTAAATCTTCTGTGAGGGTTCTTGCTGAGCACTTTAAAGTTAGAAAAAATCAAATCGCAGGAATATTAAAAAATAAAAACAAACTTTTGAGATTTTTCTGTGAAAGTGAACTTTTGGATAAAAAGAGCCATGTATTTCAGGTCGGCGAAGGTGCTATTATTGATAAAGCAGTTTTTGAGTTATTTCGACGAATTCGGTCACGAAAAATTCCGGTTTCGGGTCCTATGTTTCAAGAAAAAACCTTAGAAAAAGGCGTACGGCGATAAATGGAAGATAAATTTTCCTGAAAGAGAATTCGTGGGAAGAAATTCAAAGAAGGTATGATGTACTCGTAACTAAACACTAACTTATTAAAAATCCTTTTTAAATACAATACTTCATTTAAATTCAAAGCACAAATTTCGACTGAATCAATCAAAGCTATATCCAGTCCGCCCCTCCACTGCGTCGTTATTATCTAACTCTCCATCCTCTTCAGCTTCCATGTCTTCATCCAAGTCACATCTGAAAAGATAATAATTTCTTATACTATCAGCAATTTATGCACATATTACTAGCACAGGAAATCCATTCCCCTATCTTTGATTTTCACATACCTGATTTGCATTTAGGCGTCTCTCAAAGCACATCATTCCAATTCTCCTCGCATATCGCAATTTCAGCATATTGCAAAGTCTCATCAATTTTCATGAAGCGAAGAGATTTTTACCACGAAAGTATTAAATAAATTTATATTAATTACTGCTTGGTTAAGTTATTTCCATAAAGAAATGTACCAGCAAATTGACAGCATGTTACTCCTAAAAACATGAAAAAGGGCAACTTATTCCATAAGACAAGCGTCGTAGATATTGTTCAAAACTCATAATAAACAATAAAATTAAGATATGTAAGTTTAAGCAAGAAGTTTCATAAAGTAAAAATTACGTGCAAACTTTAAGTAAAACAAATAACAAGACCTATAATAAAAAATGTTACTTTTAAATACAAATGTTCCATAGAAAATAATGTTAAGGTGCTTCCATGCCATAGAATATTATTATTATTGTCATGTATCTAGAAAAAAAAATATCAGGCCATGCCGCGTGGTCGAAAAAGCCACCGCAATCCCAGGGTAGCAGGTGAATCGAAACAGTTTCTTCACATTTTACGTATATTTAAAAACCTTAGACATTGACATGGTGTAAAAGACTTGGTGGTTAATCACCGTTTTCCTAGTTTCTTTCCTTAATCTCAAAAATTGGCTGTAAAAGGTGTACGCCATTTTGTTACGTAAAATGAAGAGAGGTCCATTTCTGAGAACAAAAACTATAACGAATCAAAAGATCAGGAATTATACCATTACAAGACATAATCGGGTTTTCCACCAGTTTCCTTCAACCACGTCTGCATCGCAGCAAACTTGAAAGTTTTTCAGAAAAATCTGAGAACATAATTTTCTGTACAAATTGGCCAAGTTTGACACCAAGTACTGTAACTTTTGGACGCGCACAAATAACGAAAAAAAAAATTCAGTATTTTCTAAATGTCTATGCGAAGTTTCACGTACCTCACTCTAGAAAACCATTTTTGGCCTCTTGGCCAACTTTTTTCGATTCTAGTCCACTGTGCGTCGGGTTAAAGTAGGGCTTAAGAACGCGTGGCCTTCATCTTCAAAGTAGTTCTCGTTCCGTGCTACGGATTGTTTACAAGTTGAAGAGTTAATATTTAATTCATTGAAGTTTTCATCGATTCTTTCGCCCCTGTCGAGATTTCCAATCTTTGGGTAAGTTATTTATATTATATTACTAAGTTATTTATTTGTACCTCAAGGCAGCGTAATCGGACCTCTAGTCTTCCTCATTTATATCAATGACTTAAGCGATAAGATCGATAGCAATGTAAGGATATTTGCGAATGATTCGGTAATATATAGAGAAATATCAAGTGTTGAAGATAGTGCTCAACTCTCAAACGACTTAGCTCATATACAAATGTGGTGCGAAAAATGGCAGCTAGATCTTAATGTAGATAAATGCTCTGTAGTAAATTTCTTCGAAAGGAAACANGAAATATATCGATTTCTTGTGAAATTTCTCTGAGAAATATTCCCAACAGAGAATAATGCCAATAGCTGACGTCGATTCTTTAAATACGAAGTGGGTCTTTGTACTGAGTAAATATATTATAAGAATCAGCCTAAATGAATGACAAAAAAACAAAATAAATGGATATAAAGACGACGGAAATTATTTTATTAATTTGATTTAACATCAGTCCATTAAATTTCATTATTACTTTATTATGCATCTAAGAATACAGTATTTTTTATAATCTCTAAGTTATGATTAATTACTATATTACACCATCTAAATTTTAATAAGAACCGGGATGATTTAAACGACATTAATAGGTATATTCGGAAAATTGTCGCCTTTTAGACGTCTAGGATAACTTTATTCCCTGAAATCAAGCAATTTCGTTACATATTCTTGAGATTCCTTACTTAGAATGAAATATATTAGACCGTCGGTAAGAAAACGTGATGACTAAAAATTTAAAATTAATTCCTAATTAAGTCGACGATTCAATAATCTTTTGAGTATTCTTGAAATAGTTCATCGGAGAAGGCGGTGTTTACAAATAAGCGGCCACATACCGACGGGATCAATAAACAGAGAAGATTAAGAAAAGGAGACGTCGCTCAACTGTTTAATTCTTTCAAAAACATCCCGTGATACACTAGAGAGACACATTCACTGAAATAAATACACATATAGTGAAATTAATAAAAAATCCTATCGATGAGATAAGAACAACTATCTTCTGAGAGCACTATGAAATTTTAAACCTTTACGCACTTTCAAATTCTACAAAAGATTATTCGGTGACGTTTCTCACAACGATATATATCCGTAAACGCGTGATTAATCTATTGATTTTGATATCCACTTTCAATGCTTCAAGAGCCGCAAAAGTTGCTTTCCATATGTCACTAAATTACAGTTAAACTATATCATTAGAAGATAGTTTAGCTAGCGGAAAATTTGATTTATTTAATGCAAAACTGCTTTCCGCAGGAGGTGTGCCATTGGGCTTTCATCACTTACTCAAAAGCATGCATACATACATATATTTAAAAACAAGAAGGCGCGGAAACAGTCATCTCGGTTTTCTGCACAGGAGAAGAAGATGTAAAACTTTTTCGAATTTTGATGCGAGGTTTAATTTCATAAAACAGGAAGAAATCAAATAGTGTTTAAGGGTAACCCGCATCATAAATAAATAAATGCATCTACATATCTATTCACGTTCTCTGACTGTCATTTGTTCATGAACTCAATTTAGCTCTGGAACTCGATTTGCTTCAATAAAAAATGCATCTTAATCAAAATACTGACAAGGAACACAACATTTTACGCTGGTGGAAGAAAAGAAATCCGTTTGAACGGCGACTAAGCAGGAAATGAAGCTTCAAACGGCGATGAAATGGAAGAGAGGTAAGTTTCGATGACGTCCACCGAAGTGTCTGTTTACGTTCTCTATGGACACGTCTTTTGCGTGATCTACCTAAAAGGATTTTTAACTCGCGAATCGAAAAGCAATTTGCTGCTGACAGTGTTCGTATGCTAAGTATTTGACCGCATTAATTCAAAAGGAACCAAAATGCTTACCGAATAATTTGCATACAAACCACATGAGCGGCTAACTGATTGATCGATATTGTATATATATATATAATGCAAAGTAGATCCAAAGATAAGCTTCAGATGTCTCACTTGCTGAATGCGAAGTATGTTGCAGTTGTGAAAACGGTGAGTGATAGTTGTTATCGGTGTTAATCGTCATGATCGCTAACTATAATGTCTTTACAACTAATTAACTAAACACGACACATCTTTGATTTGATATCTCTCCGATTAAGAGAGCATTGGAACACCAATTCCTTCATATTTACAACATCGAACGGTGAGAGATGAAGACAAAATTAACCACAATTAGCACAAGGACTTGAGACGCCACATCGTTTTTATCGATGAGGACAAACTTGAAGCAGAAGAAGAGGAATTTCCCTTAATTTTGCCTTCGGTAGCTTTAATGAGTAGAGTCACGTTCGATTCACTCGTGCGGCGGCACCGTGACTTTGCGATACTAATCCTCCGAACCAACGCAGTGGGGAGACACAATCACAATCACTGTCACTCGATTCAGCAGTCTCAGGTCCAAATCTTTCCAAATCTTTCTCATTCACGAGATCACTAATCGTGCTACTGATAGCGCCGCAATGAGCACGATCACGGCTTCTTCCTTCACGGCGCCGGAGACACCGCTCACCTCCTCCTCGGCAGTGAACAGTGTCTCTTCATCCACGTCCAACGGTAGAACCCTCCTCTCTTCTGGACACGGCAGCACTTCCGGAGGAATCTGCAGCAGGTGGATGACCACGTCGCCTCCCGAGTGGCCTTCCTCTTCGTAGTCGTCGCGACGGAGCCCCGCGTCGTCTCCTTGCTCCTCCGTGTCCTCCGTGGGCAAGAGAGTGATGCCCACAGCAGCCGCTGCTGCAGCTGCCATATCGCGGTGCAGACGACACTTGAGCTCTTCCAGGGAGCTGCGGACCCGCTCGTTGGCCGTCTCGTTGTGGACGTCATGCATCCACGCCAAGCGGCAGTCGCACACCAAGTTGTTCCCTGCGAATTTAAACATTACAATTAATAATAGAAATTTGCACTTCCAAAGTTGGCGATGGAAGGTATACCAAACGCTAAATTTACGCGAGAAAGTCTGCCGAGATAAGGAACATATCTTGCGTTGTTTCCCGGTCTCAACACTTTCACGTCCATTTTTTCTCACCACATCTACATAAATCCCAAGCAAGCCGCCATTCGGCGTGTGGCAGGGGCTGTAAACACAATTCGAGTTACCTCTTTAACTTATTGCAATCGCGTATCTTTCACGGAAAGAATGAGTCCTTAAAACGACTCTTCCTCGCATCTATTTCTCTTATTTTACGCTCGGATCGGCCGAAGTATGGATCCTATGATACAGATTATCTCTTCCACATGTGTACTTTCTCTGAATTTACGTAGCAAGTAATCGCAGCCTAATCTCCTTCCTTTAAAGGATTCCCAACCTGCGTCTCAGAACATCTGCGTAACGCTTACTTTTCTATCGTAGCAATTTTTAAGAAATCGTATCGCCTTGCTCTTTCTCGTGTTCGGGGGGTACACGCTTTATCCATATACTCGCCGCATATTCTATATGGGTCCTGACCAAGATGAAATAACATCGCTCTCTAACCTTTTCTTCGCATCTAACGTTAATGCGGTTTATAAAGCCGAGTTTAAAAAATTTTACAGCAAATTTTTTGAATATTTGTGCTCCAGTTTAAGTAATTTTAAGAGTGATTCCAAGATTTTCCATTGACTAGATCACATTTATAATCCATTACACTAATTTTGTAGGAGTAATTCTGACACAACTGTTTTCTTTCGAAGAAAATAATTACAGAGCGTTTATATTAACATATTAATGTATTAATAAAATAAACTATTATATAGTATGAAGTAGTTAACACCACTGTTTGTACCACCTTTGAATGCGAACTAAATTGTTTGATAGTGATCCTCGCCTGTTAGTGTCCTTTCCTCTCTTCCGCTATTAAAATTGCCCGATTTGGAGATCATATTGTCTTAATACTACGAACGTGCATGCCTGTACGTGCGTACGTGGTAGCTACTGATCTCTAAGCATTATTACAAAGTTAGTTCATGCAGGTTTTTCAAGGCAACCTTCCGTTGGTCGCAATACCTCCTGAGACATTCGCAATGTATTTCGTTGTTCGTTATCTGTACCATTTCTCATATCCTAACTCTACCTTTTGTATCACTTCTTCATATTGCATATATAGTTACAGTCGCCATCCATTCAAAAATGAATGCAGTTATGTAAGATATTTTGATTTTTTCGCAGTATCTCAATAGTACTTGATATAATGTTATAATGTTCGCAATGTGTCTCGTATATAAAATCCACAATAAGAAATAATATATGTATAAATTATCCGCGAAGATTTCAAATAATAGAAAGCATTTATAATTTAATGTCTACGTATATGCAAGTACCCTGCAAGCCGCTTTTCGGCGTGTGGCAGGGGGTGCATGAGCAATGAAAATTAAAAGTATTTAATGCAATGTAAAATGAAAAGCTGCATTTTGGAAAAATATTTATTTTTCAATTTGTTTCGACTGCCGTAATAAATCAAACATACTGAAAAGACTTTATCCTGAACTGTACATACGTCTGCTTGGCGTCTCAATTGCTGATCACAGCCACTTTTCACCTGGTCTTCCTCTACCATAAGATGAATTTCTCATTCTCTCATTTTAACACGCAAATCATGCGTCAAAGCCGATCTATTATAATTTTTAATCACAAGTTTTGTTTGCCTGCTGTGATTTAAGGAAAGCACTTTCCATTCTGCGAAATTAATTTCTTGAGGAAGTTGTGTGGGGCTTTCAAATGAGTCCCTCCCATTTATAATGAATTTATTACTTTTAGATGAGATTTCCTCTCCGTAAAATGCTTTCGTATTTATTGGAATGGGGGGCTGTCACTTGGGTTCGTCCGCCGTCAATTTCCTCTTTCATTTCCTACCAAAGAACCCTTTCGCTTTGATACACTGATTTTACACTTACATGCTGTGGAGTGTGGCAGGGGGTGTATAAACTCCGATATTCCTATCTATCTCTAACAGTTATCAGTTTCTCTAATTCTAGCTAGCTATCCATCCTGGCGGTTATTTCCTTGTAACATTTTTTTATTTTCTATTGGAGATCGTAAATGTTGCTAACTTGAGTAACGAAATCTCGTTGACGAGATCTACAATGAAAAAGACTTCCTATAGCTTCCGTAAGTAGTAAAATGTTTATAATATAATATTCTTAAAATCCTTATAGTATAATAATCTGTCCGAAGGACTCTATAATGGCCGAAACACTGCTGTCGAATTAGAAATTTCCTGTAAAACGCACAATTGTTCCACATCTACATAAATGTTTTGCAAGCCGCCTTTCGGCGTGTGGCAGAGGGAAACATCGCTAAATAAGGAACATAACTCCGACAATGTGAATCCCAAATCGCACAGCAATATTCTAGGGGAGGTCGAATCAAGGAAAAGTTCGATATTTCTTTTATTCGCTATGAACATCTCTTTAGAATTTTACTAGGAAATCTTTGCATTCCATTTGCCTTTCGAACAACGCTTCGAATATGTTCTTTGAAGGAAAAACTAATATTGGGTATAATTCCTAGGTATCTATGGTGACTTAAAAAGAAAATACTCTGAGGCACGATTGGGTGCAAGGGCAACGTTATTGGAACACGTGAAAGCCATTCATATATTCAAATCGAACTTTCAATCTCGGCACCAACTTGGAATGAGTTTAAATAGTTCTGTGAAATATGTTTATCATCTTGTGACGCAACCTGTCCGTAAATCAGAGAATGTTTTTGGCGAATCGTTCAACCTTGTTCCAAACATTATCCACAACATCGTTAATGTAAATAAGGAACAAAATCGGCCCTGACTTCCCTGTGAACCACCAAATATGATTCATATTGCACATATACCAAAAGTCCGTTTATTTCATCAATTCCTCATAAAAACTTTATGCTAAGGATGAGTTTCATTCCTTTCTCTTGACTGGAATTTGTAAGTGGATGAATAATAGTTGAATTCTTTAAAATAAAATTCTGCTACTTTCCATGGTAGCTATAAATGTTAATTATGCTAATTTCCACAGTTTGAGTTGGACCCGGGTCGATTGGGTTAATGAAAGTAAACTATTTTATTTCATAAAAGAAATGCGAACTCCGTAAACTATGCAAGTAGTGGTCCTCCAGGTTTAGAAGAAAAACCATCTAATTAACAACTAGATACAAACTTTCCGCCATATAATTAAATGCCATTGCCATTAAAAACAAACAAGAACAGGTTCAAATTATTCCAATTCTGCGAGAAACTCACCTTCCAAGTAGAAGCTCATGGTCACATTCTTGAGGTTCCTTCGCAGCGGCTCGACAGCGGTGGCCGTGAGCGTCAACAGGTCGTTGTCTCGGAGATCCAGGAAATGCACGTTGTTCACCCCCACGAATGTGCTGTCACTTAGCAACTTGAGCTTGTTGTCTCGAAGTCGCAGTCGCATCAATCGATGCAGCCCTTCAAAGGCCTTCGGTTCAACCAACTCCAGCTTGTTCTCGTCCATGTCCAACTCCTGCAGCGAAGGGGTCTCCAGGAATGTGCCGTCCCTCAGAACCACCAATCTGTTGGACCGCAGATCGATTCGCTTGAGCGACTGCAGACCCAGAAACGTGTTCTTCTGGATGTCCGTCAGCTCATTGCTATTCAGTTCCAGTTCCTCCAGGTGGGTGAGGTGTTTGAAGGCTCCGTCCGCAACAGCGCTGATGTTGTTCCTGTCCAAGAAGAGCCTCCGGAGCTCGGGGAGGTGAGGCCCGAAGGCGTCCGAGGGCACCGAAGACAGTCTGTTCTCGGAGAGGTCCAAAGTGGAGAGCATGGGCAGATTGGCGAAAGCAGACGGGCGCAAGGAGAGGATCTGATTGCGAGCGAGCGTGGCCTCCCGGAGAAGAGAGGCGTTGGCGAGGGCGAAGGAAGGCACCTCGGCCACGATGGCGTACTGTACCTTGACGGTGGTGAGTTTGGGAAGGCGGGAAAGGGCCCTCGTGGGGATGATGGACAGAGAGGACCCGGGGCGCACCGTGAATGAGATGTGGGTGATGTTCTGCTGAGAGGAGAACGAATCCCATATAGCGTTCCCGGGGGGTCTTTCGTTGCACACCCAACAGTTTGCGTCCTCCGCCGTCCCTGGAGAGAAGCTGTCGCAGAAGCAACAAAGAATCTGCTGGTGTTGAGAATCGCAGACGTTCACGGAGGACACGAGATCATCGTAGCCGTGTTTGTGGTGTCCGTGCTTCTTCTTGGAGACCACGGCGTCCGGGATGAGCAGGACGGCGAGGAGGAGCAGCAAGTACCACGGGCGAACCATGGCCTGAAATAAGCAGATTCGTTACATTAAAAACTTTATTTCTAAATGAATTAGAGTAGAGGCGCGTCCTCTTCGTTACTTAGTGGAACAAATTAAACTTTGAAATGTTTTGTTTCCTCGTATATCAGTCCAAGGGAAAATAAATTATGAAATATTTTGATCTACATTCAGATTTATATCCCGAGAGCCACCCTGTGACGTATGACAGGGATGTAATAAGATCTTACCTAATATAACCTATCAACTAATCTGATGTTATGCGGAAATAATGACCATAAGTATCTGTATCAGTATTTAATTCCTTTTAACGCTATGCCAAAGCCTCTAGGAGATCGCGCTCGTTGTTTACTGGTACTACTATGTCTTCAACTTCGTCTAAAAGTTCTGAACCGATGATTTTATCGAAAAGCTTCTGTCGGTTATTAGATCTCCTCACCTAGAGTGGGTTCAACCCGAGGGATTTTATCACAGCCGTATCGCAACTGTCAAAATATTCACTGAGGGAACGGACTCTTCTACGTTGGACCATCTATAAACCTGAGACTAACCCTAATTCATGCGGATCCCAAATCGCGCACGCTAGTTTGACTAGTTTGAGGTTTACCTAGACATTTAATTCATTCTCTTACGTACGATGCCGATGCTGAACTGTGTATACAAATAGGTAATACGTGTAAAGAAGACATCCGAAGAACGGCAAATATTTTTCGGCTCCATTTACTGAATTGAACATTAAAAATATCCTTTTATAATATCATCAGTGTGACACAAAAAATAACGCTTTTTCGTGTTCCAGACGTATTATCAATTTTTTGTTTCCTGTTGTAAATGATTATATAGATATTGTATAATACCTTTACTGTGACCTGTACCAAGATAAGCAAAATGGAAATGCTAAGAATCACACGAATATATTCACGGATTACAGGTCTAAGTGATTATTTGAGGAAAAGGTCCTTTGAACGGCTGCGATCGTGGCGAGAAATAAATTGAATGGGTTAAATATTAAGAAGAGGGGGATATGTAAAGAAATTAGTTGAAGGTAGTATGGAATACAAAAGGCAGAGGGGAAGATAAAGGCAAAATATTGTGTATTTTATAAATGACAGAATATGTTGGGAGGAAAGTAAAGGTAATGGTGTTAATGAAGAAATTTCGTAAAAATTTAATTTGCCTAATGACCTATCGAGTATTAGCAAGAATGTATGTTCGGTAAATGGATGTAATTATAGATAAAATTGCGGAGAGATTTTCGAGAAGTTGCTTTCGCTTTCTAAATTGTTCGAGATTTGGTATTTTTATGAAAAGAAAATGTGAAAGAATCGGTAAAAATAATGCAAAATACACTAGATAATCTTGAGATTAAAAAATACTAAATCTCGAATGAGTATATTTCATGTGTAAAAGTAAAATTTCCGTTTCCAGGAATGAATTAGTTAATCACAGAATATTTCGTGAATAATGAGAGAGAAAAGTCTTAGTGAGAATGGCAAAGAACTGAAATCCTTAAGTATATCGCGAGACAGAGAGATGGAGGAAATTGATAAAAGGCAGAGAGGAAATTCGACGACTCTCTTTTTATTGCGTTTAATTGGATTTAAGAGCTCTTGAGAGGTGGACAAGAAAGGAGGAACAGTTGAACAAAGAAATCTATTTTGGTGCAAAGAGCCAAGTGAGAGAACTGCTTACTGTAACTAATTTCTATGTTCTGATCAATTATTATTGATGTCATTTATCTACAAATTGCGTTATTGTCGACAGTCATTTTTTCATTTGAGAAATTCCACGTTTTCCTAAACGTCATTTTGCGAACTTATAAGATAGACATTTTGTATTACTATTACGATATAGTTATGCAATATTATGATAACTAGATACGTTACAAGTAGGCAAACACCAGGTTGCAACTTGTTATATTATTTACAACATAAAACCTCTCTCCTCGAGTATTGCTGTGCAATTTGGGATCCTCACGAAGTAGGGTTAGTCTCCGATCTTGAGATGGTACAACATAGAGCGGCTAGGTTTGTCAAGGGGGATTCTAGACTCGACAGTACTGTAGAATACCTTGGGTAGACTTCGCTTAGAGATGGAAGACTTGATTACCGACGTAAGCTTTTCGAAAAGTTTATCACTACATCTCACCGACGAAATAGCTAATATTGTTATTCCGGTAAGCAACGAGCGTAAGAGAAAACTAAGAAGCGATTCAGGGAAGTGATTGCCAGGACGGATTCTGGTCGTTTTTCCCTCGTAGTACATATTAGAGAAACTAATAGCAGTTAGGGTGTGAGCAAATCATCGGTCTTTTTACACCCCCTGCAACACGTCATTGGCGGCTTACAGGGTTTAAATGTAAATGTAGCATATATGCATGCATTAGATATAACATTTACGTGGATATGTTTACCTAAAACTAGAAGGCAAAAAGTTGCAAAAGTTTAATTCTTTAAATAGGATTAAACGCCAGCCTTGCGAAGACTCTGAAGCCTATTTTTTCATTTTCCTAACCGTTTCCAGTTTGACCCCCATGCGAACAAAAGCATTCTCGTTAAAAAATGCATCTAAAATCACTGTCATCGCTTGCAAGGTATATTTCTAATGCGACATTAAATTAGAAATAAAAGTCGCACAGAATCGAGCAACGACCAAAATAAGGGATACCAAATGAAAATCATTATTTTGGCAGTAGAACTTTGATTATGATTCCATTTTGAGGGAGTTGAAGGTGATTGTTGAAGACCAGGTCAAGCATTGCCCCGTATGGTTAGATTTAAGAAATAATGACAAGAATTAATGACAGACTATTTGAAGAGAAGGCAACTTTCTGAGATTTTAGCGTTTGCAGTTCGGATGACAAATCGCTGGGCCAAACTCACAACTGTGAAGAAGTGCTTCTTAATCAGACCGATTTCGCTCATTGACAGTGGAACTGTTATATATTGCTTTGTCACGATCGAGGAGGCGAGAAAATAATTCATTGATCGGTGCATGGGCAGAAAGGCGGACGGGATGTTCAGTGGGTTGAGGTGCGGCGCTAATGTCTCGGGTTCGAATCCCGTCGCTGGCACTTCCTGTATTAGAGGGCCCCACCGGAAACTTTTTCATCACCCTAACTTCAGAGCACGTACTTCAGTGCTATGGGTGACTAAGACCCGCACATCAGCCCTCGAATCCGCTTAGCAGGCGGCCAAACCATTTATTCGCAACATTTTCCTCAGATTGCTCTTATTTCAGCTGAAAACCCATTTGTCAATCATTCCAGTTTACCTCTTTCAAAAGAAGTTGCACTGCTGGATCCAAGTTCGGCGAAAATGTTTAAAATCCAGGCACTTGTGGTTTTCAATTGCAAGAGGGTTGCCTGTATTTTAAAGATAATTTCCAAAGCTTAGGCACACCAGGGCAACTTTTTGAGAGGGAAAACGCCATAAGGAATTCTTTTTACATTTATTAACAATAGATAACTGAATTATTCAATCCAATGAAAAAGGTGACTAAGTTTTCACAAATCACACAAATGCGTATAATTTAAAATTGCTGGTGCAATAAAAATATTTTTCGAGTTGTCATTGATTCACGGTCAATACAAAATGAGTAGTGAAAAGTATGAAGAAAGAAATTATGCAAGATACATTTGAAGAATTTCATGAATTTCCAAATCTGCAACAACGTGGATATTACGAAGGAGGAATTGATAAATACTGAGATATTTTCCTGTAAACTTAAAGGCATTTTGGACATTACGCTGGAATGCATTCGAGACAATTATAAAGATCGTAAATCCGTTTAAGATTACTTCACGAGACCGTAAACAAGTAATTCGTAATTTTTAAAGTCCTTCGACAGCTAAAGTCATTTCTCACGTGAGCCCCCATCGGGAATCGAACCAATTTCACCCAAGTCGAAAGCGTTACCCACATGGCTATTCGGAGGCCACAGCTGAAATTAGGTTTGTCATGGGAAGAAGAGTATTATAAGATATTGAGAACAGTGTTAAATTGCTTCCATTCTTTAAAATTAAAAGCTTTAAGCAGTAGAGGAGGTACCATTACAGGGGAGGACATTTTAAACTTCCTGTTCGGTGATTTAAAAAAATATAGAATTCTTCAATGAATGGGGTCGGACAAGCCCAGAATTAAATACCTCGAAGTACAGTCGAACCTGTATAGGATAGAAAACTCTCTGAACGAGGCTTAATGCCAAGTTACCACCCTCGAAAACCTCTATAAGAGAGAGTCGATTCTCACATCCGGACTGTAAGTAAAACCGCCCCTAATCTAATTAAGCGAAGGCCTCTTCTATACCGATTCGTAATTTTATTCGTCCGATCACAGAATTTCACATAAAGGCGGCCTTGAATGAGGATATTATCGCTGAAAGGCGAATAATACATTGGATTTGATTCTTTCGTAGGCCGTCGTCACTGACTCGAAAAACTTGAACGATCAATAGAAAATACGACACGTTTTGCGTGTTTTGACAGGTCAATCGCAGACTTTCAGCTTGTTTGAAAGAGGTTCTACTAGTAGACAAGAACCAATCAACTGATGAGTGTAGATCGCTTAAGGTGTCCACAGGAGGAGGAGGTGAGAACAGAAATGAGAAAGATGTTGAAAACGAGAGTATGAATACAGAAGCCCTTTCCCAATAAGCTTTGAGAGGAGTTTTTTAATTTTCGGCGGATTTTATCAATTTTTGATTAGAATTATGAGCTTGAGAAACATTTTCAAAATACGAAAACAGAAAATAATAAAGCCAACGGATTTCTTAAAGCGTAGCATTGTTACATGATAAAAATTATGTGAATAACAGAAAAAGTAATTTCATCTTGATTCCGCACACATTCCCCATCCTTGTTTCCCCGTTTCTTAATACCTCTCTAAGTGAGAAAAGTAATTTGTAGGCGTGAATTAATGGAAATCTCTGTAAGTGAGAGAACCTGAGCCTCTATAAGGGAGGAAACTGAATAAAGGGGAAACTTCCAAAAGCGAGAAAAAAATTTCGGTCTTCGTAACTTATAATCGACTGCATTTGAGAAACGTCAAACAAGAAGGAATATCTTTTGCTTGGGCTAATAATAAATATGATGCACGATCGGTGAAGCGAATGGGGCAAAGAACAGATGTTGCAAAGCATTTTTTTCTTAATAGAGATATTTCGGAATTAAGTTACCTGGACCACTCATGAAGCCCTTGCCTGAAAATAATAAATCTTTTTAAATATATATGTTACTCTATATTGTAGAATGTAAGAATAGGAATTTTTTACTGAAGCAACGACATTTCTGTGGAAATTAAGGGGTTGGTTGACAGGGTGATGCCCCTTGACCGCTGCGGTAGCCGAGAAGGCCTGTCATGAACACTGAAAAATCCAGAAAAAGCAGACAACCAGTCATATAATATTATTTTTGTGTTTTTTATGTCTAATATATTTATTATTTGTGTATATGTGTACAATTCCACCTAGTAGTGAGAATATGTATTACGTTCGTATCATAAAGTGTGAATACCGCGTAATCATGTAGGCGCAAGACTGCCAGCAGGCAAGAAGCATAACCGCAGTTTAATTATAATAATAGTAATAATAATGGAGGTAATTTTATAAGGAACGTTTACAATAAAATAAGTTATTATTATTAATATTGACATTTATAGGTGGAGTGGAGATAACTACTGAGATTTTCCAAAAGGAAATATGCGGGGACATAGGGAATTGATGCAAATTCTAAATCATAATTTGATTTATAGCAATGTCTACGATTTTGATATATCCTTCATATTGCTCTTTTATTTACATGGACAGTTTTTACTGTAAGTTGAATATTCTGATTTATTTATTAGATTTGATTTCTATGCATTGTCTAAGAGTTTTACAGAACCTTTATGTTGTTCTTTTATTTACATGAACAATTTTTACTGTAATTCTGATTTATTTATCGGATTTGATTTCTATGCAATGTATGTGAATTTGTTTCTCTCTTTCGTAAATATGTTTTTTAGATAAATCTTTTTCATGCATTGTGATTTTGGTAAATGGGCACTGTCCGTAATAAATAAAAAATAAATAAATAACTACTCCGATTCCAGAAGAAAAGAACTGTGTGGAGGAAGGAATTTTAGTATGGTGTAAGGAAATACACGTAGTATTTTGTAAGGAAAAACATGTAGATAACGACATTTAAATACACCGGTTAATAATGTATCACATAAATTAGAGTAAGAAGCATACTAATTCAAATGCAATGCGGCACACCGAGCTTTCACATGGCATACCAGTGTTCCGTGGCACACCGGTCTGTCTAGGAGGCCTCTATCGTGTCATTTAAAATCACGCGATATTGATTACCTTGTTTTTTCCCGACCGAATTCTGCGAAGTATAGTTTGGGAAAATTTGCAATGTATCTGCAGCTCGAGCATAGGTGCATATAAGATATTACTCTTGAAATTCGTACAGTTGAACCTAAAAAGTAAACTATGATCCAAGAATATTAATGATATTGGAAGTACAAAGTTGAGGGACTTTTGCGGAGTAACAAAATGCGATGTGGACGGCGAGATATCTCCCGCCTCAGGGCGTCTGAAGGTCTGAAGTCGGAGATAAATAAATTCCCATTGAATATTCATATGTGAACTGAAGGAGCTTAAAGAGATTTTCCCTGACAACCTTTTGCGAAGTAAAATGTCCAAAATTTCAAGGTTAATTAAGGGAAAGAGAAAAAATTAACCCATCTCTGGGAAACTGGACAGCTTTCAAGAGACAAGCCCTTCCCAAATAATTGCAGGCGAATGAAGAAGAGAACAAAACATATTCCTTAACCCTAATACTTTAATTCCTTTTCTTATTGAGAAATTTTTATCCTCGTGCGTTTTCGTGTTATTCTTTTGGACATCTTTTCGTGGCTTTTTATTTTTATTGCACCATCTAACATAATATATTTTTTTATATTTTTTATATAATTTTATTATTTGTGTATACTAATATTAGATTCTGCAATTATCTGCTGTCTTTTTTAGGTTCACCTGTCCGTAATGTATTCATCCCGAATGCTAAACCTCATCCCAAGTGAATAATGGGGCTTACTAGGCAAGATGAGGAGTGAGGTAGTTGTTGTTTACCCTAATTTTCCTCACTGCCCAGAATGCTATAAGCGGAATAAGTCCACGTAAATGAAGCGCTACGATTCTACGAGTTACACTTTTGGTAGCATTCCATAAGGAGAGACCTTAATTAGGGTGATCAGGTCCAACAAATAAGAATGCAGTGCAAAATGGAAGTGTGCCCTTGGCAACCGACATTTCAGCCATACGTATTTATAGACCAGAGGTAGGAAACCTTACCTATGTAGTCACAAGTGTGATAAATGAAAAGTAAAATTCACCACAAGGTTGAACAGAAATATTCACCACAAGGTGAATATTTCTTAGCCACCGAGCAGAGAAGTAACAAACAAATATAATAATAATGATTATTGTTTATTTAATGGAAACAGAGAGAACCCAATCACACAACTTTTAATGAATATTATTTACAAACAACCACTCTCTAACGGTAAAAGTCCAACAAACCGGGACTCGAACCCGGGACATTGGAGTTGAACCACTAGCTCGCTAGCTACTGCCTCATCGCGACCGGTAGGATAGAAGATGAAAGATACATTTTTCCCTATCATGAACCAAAAGACGAATTTGGAACACCCCATACATCAAGTTATGGCAGCAAGATCATTTCAAATAATAACCAAATAAAATGCCGTTTACAAGCCAAAGAAATTAGACCGAAAGCTTGAACTTCTCTCGTAGATTCATTCAGTATACTTTAACTCAGCGGAGTAAGACTTTATTCGACGTACACTGTCCCTAATAATGGCTCTATGTAGCCTTAGAAAGTGGACGTGGGGCTGGAGAATGATCCGGAAGTGAATTCTCCTCTTGAGTTGAATACTCTTCGCCCCACTCGGAAGTACGCGCAGCTGCCTCTCCTCTGCTCTAGACTTCTTTTCAATCAAGTGTCCAGAATCGATCTCCTTCTCGTGTCAATGCTACCGCTTTCGATAAATACGTCCGCAAAAACAGCTGTAAGACCCGGGTATGAATATCTCATGCCCGTTACGGAATTCTAATTTTCGAATCTCGAGAAATTACAGAACTCTCGAGAATTTTAGCTCGAAAAATTGGGGTTCGTGTCCCAGTCATGTCGCTATTTTTCACACTTGTTATTCCTATGGGTTTTATCAACTATTCCATAGACTTTCAATTTTTGACTAGTTACTTTGGTTAAGCAGCGATCTCTCCCTTAACTACTCTATATAAGTTTTGAAAATACTGCCATATTTGGATCAATTTTGTTTATATCTTATTATGGTAAATTAAAAATATATTCGATATTCTTAATAGCATGTAATTTATGTAGTTATAAAATGTACAAAAATAATTTAAGTATGTACGTTTATATGAACCTAATGAAAATTTCAGTATTTTTAGAGTAAAATCGCAGATAATGAATATTAAACATATACGAGGAGCTCCATTAACGTCATTACATGCATACCGACATCGATGTTAACATTTCTAACAAATGTATTTACACAGCTTTTCCAATAAATTCCAGAAAAATTTCTGAAATATTACTTTACATTTTAAATATCTAAAACCCTTATTTTTTAAATAAGAATAAATTTCCATGACAAATTTATTGCAAGCGTTTTATGAAGGAGTACCACTTTACAAAAAACGCCATTATCTTGTCAAAAGACTGATTCAACATTCATCACATAATCTGTAGTAAAATCTACTCCAAAAGATCTTCGCCGTTACGGCAAAATAGAATCTACTTGAGCACTTTTTTAATACTTGTTTAGAATTGATTAATTCCCATAAGCAAGTTGAGGATTAATTTCCCATTGCCCCTCTTTACTTTAAAACTTGGTAGGTTGAAGAAACCTTACACAAAGTTCTGAATACAGCTAAAAATAATTTCAATTAGAATAAATCTCAAATATACTGCCATTTTAACAAGGTTATAAATTTCTCCTGTAATGACAAAGAGTAGAAATTCTTCTTCTAAAATGTCCATCAATCGCATAAAATGCAATGCTATCCGCCAAATTCTAATATATTCAGATACCTTCGCCATGTACAACTTTTTTAAATTTTGAGAATTGAATTTTCTACCTAATAGATAATGACGGAACGGTAAAAAAATGTTTCTCGTTTCCGATAACATTCCCAATAATACTCTGATACGATTCCATATTCCGATTCTTGCGATGAGTAAAATTCATTATTTTTGTTAGTTATCTTACAGGAAATACTTAATGAACAAAGTATATACTCGTAATTTAATAAAACATGTAGTAAAATAATTAATACGAAAGCTTATACAATTGGTTATTCTTCAGAAGAATATTTGTTAAAAGTTTTAACAAAAATGGGATAATATTACTATTTAGTAATAACTATATTAATATTATATTTAGCTATCACATTTAAAGTTCTAAAATACAAAACAACTTTGTATTCTTTATATTATACAATTTTATTATAAATAAACAAATTAGTTTCTTATTATTAAGTAAGTAAATAAATTCTCGTTAAATTCTATATTCAGACGTTATTTACATTTATAGTTTAAGTTTTACTGATAGTTCAGTTAAGAAATATTTATAAATTGATTATTAATTATCAGAAATGCAGAGAATCATCCGAAACGGGAGACTGAGTTTTGACCAAAAAATTCCAGAGAATCATTTTTGGGATCGGGTTTTTGGTTAAAATTCTCAGATTGTGATACCCAAAAAAGCGATGTTTCCGTTTCCAATTAATATTTCTAACAATACCAGTAGCCTTTTTCTTTCTCTTCCTTCTTAAGTACTCACAAAACGGCCCGAATTGTAAACGGTGAACAATTATAACAAAGGAAATGTAGACACGCGATGCCAACTTTGTTCTACGATGAAAAATGAATGTCGATAGGCGAAGAGCTGGCAATTAATCGTTTCCTTCCTTTGAAAGCGAATTGTATGATCACGTACGTCATTCAAATGAACGGTATTGAATTAAAAAAGGCTCGATATCTAGAGCCCGTCCCAAGAATTAGTGGGGGAACCAAAGTGACTTCTAAAGACAAATGTTTTTTTTCTCTCAAAAACTAAAAGCAATTAAGGGGGACGTGCTTTCAACATATCATTATTTTCGAAGAACAGACGATAAATTACCGTTCAAAAAATGTATACCGTCTAAGTAAAAAAATAATCCTAAATGTTAATCACATAAAGCAATAAGTATTAAGCTATGTAAAATTCAAAAGATCTACAGTTTACCTTTACCGCCATTTGCTGCAATTGCAACGAATTAGATAAATGTTTACTTTACGCTAAAGTTAAATATTTTTCCTAAGAAAACTTCATAAAAACTTTTGGGTTAGCTATGCTATAGAACTATATTAGAAATTCTTGGATATCAAATCGGATGCATAAATGTAAAATTTCCTTAAACATTAAAAAGAAGAGATCATTATCTCTTGGTTTTACGCAATGGATTTCTAAGATTGCCTATTTCTTAGTGGGAACTTTTCCAGGTTATTAAAACATTCATATTTTGCCCTTACATATATACACCTAAGGAAAGTTTCTTGCCGAAATGTAGTTTACGTTAATCACTTTGTTTGTATTCTGAGAAAGCAAAGTTACGACTCCACAGCGACAACTGGACGGCGGTCGTTGAAACTTTAACGCGTTCATTTGATGGCTCCAGGCGAAGATTGGATAGGGAGAAGTTTGACTATTACCTAAAGGATAAATGAATGCCTAATTCGAACATTATAAATTGATATAATCGTCATTTGACTGATAGGCACTCCAAAGGACCAACTGGATTATTAATTTTGTCACCTGTTGGAGGTTAACGAGGATTTCTGAGAAGAAATTTTAACCGAAAAGGCCACGAGTGTAAGGCAACATTTGCGTTATATTGTTGCCTTAATTGTTTGTATTGTTGCGTGAACTGTTCATTCGGTTGATAAGATTTCGACGCCCTGTCGGTGGCGATTAAAAGCGTTCAATTGTGCACTTCGCGTGTATCCGAAATAACAAGAAATGAAGCCGTGTACATCTTTTGGCGGAAAAAGTAGGAAGGTAAATTATTAAAAAAGTAAACAAGGATTTCCTTAAGGAAATGCTTCATGTCTTGGAAATTCTTCATGATTCATGAAAGTGGGAGACCTGTGTTCGAGTCCCAGTCATGTCGCTATTTTTCACACTTGTTATTCCTTAAGGATTTCCTTATTCAATTTTACATCTTTTGGTACAGGTTATGAAAACATAGACATTTAATCAGCTTTTGCCTCAGTCTTGTTATTGCTGTGATAATATGGAAGCTAATGAAGTATAAATGCTGCTAAATAATCAAATTTATCAAATCAACGAACTCAGATGGTATAATAAAGAGACAAGGTAAGTTCTAAAAAAAAGAAAGGCGTTTGCATTCTAAATTAAAAGCCGCTGCGAGGCTACCCAACAGTGTCAACGCAAATCAAGTAAAGAGCGAATATCAAGAAGCAAAATCGGTGACTATGCTAGATGCCCTGCGTCAATTTAAAAAGAAGGTTTTATGCGAATACTTAGACGAGGACCCAAAAGCTTTCTGGTCATACGTACGTGAGATCCAAGGTAAAGAGCAAACTGTAAGTTCGTTGAAAGATAATAGCGGTAATTTAATCAACGATGCTAAGGGTAAAGCGAATATTTTAAATGATTTCTTCCGAAGCGTTTTCACTTCTAATAGTACATCAGATAATCTACCGGAAGTTGATAGGCCTGAAGCGACGTCGAATATCATCTTCAGGGAAGACGGCATCATTAATCTATTCCGATAGATTAAACCAAATAAAGCTCCTGGTCCTGAAGAAATACCAGCTCGGGTATTCAAGGAGGCTGCGGAAAATGTAGCACCTTTTCTTAAAGTAATATTTAATAAGTCAATGAGTGAAGGTAAAGTCCCGACTGATTGGAAAATTGCGAACGTCACTCCAATATTTAAAAGCGGCGTTAAGGAGGATCCAGCGAATTATCGGCCTATCACTCTAACATCATTGAGCGGAAAAATAATGGAGCACATAATTGCTAGTTCTTTAATGGGCTTTCTCGAAACATCAAATTTCATAGTTAGGAATCAACACGGTTTTCGTAAGACTCGATCTTGTGAGTCTCAACTGGCATTATTAGTACACGATATCCTAAAATCTGCCGAAAATAAAAGGCAAGTAAACGCGGTATTTTTAGATTTTCGGAAGGCATTCCATAAGGTCCCTCATCATAAATTATTATACAAATTAATAGATGCAGGAATAATTCGATGATTACTTGGCGTTCACGACTTCTTCTACAAGTTGATGTTCGCCTTAGAGTGTTTGAATATAGAGGTCAACGCAAAATTTGGGGCAACTTGTAGCGAGGAGGAAATGAATCACCCCCGGGTGGGCTCGAACCACCAACCTTTCGGTTAACAGCCGAACACGCTAGCCGATTGCGCCACGGAGGCAGATGTGAATGTTATGTAAACACACTTGACTTAAGGAAACATTCACATAGAAGGATATTTTTCATATTAGTTATATCCAAATAAATGAATTGAAAAAAATCTCACTATACCAAAAGCTTTATTATGTAGGGCATAATCAGGTAATGCCTCCTGATGGCGACTAGTCACAGGAACTGGCAAGCTGATAAATTACTCTGCCTAAAGATTCGAATAAATCCAGTTAATTTTTATGGATATTTATCGAAACCATGGAAATGTTTCTTTATTTCTGGCAAATAGAATTACAAAATTGTTAAAAAGAACGCTTAATGCCGTTATTTCATCAGTGCGTTCAACAGTGACGAAAGGAGAATACACAATTCGTACAAAAATTAACCATCCGGTAATTTATCTCGTATTAGCATGTATTGACAATGAGAATCTAATATTACGGTCCCTCATCATACATTATTGTACAAATTAAAAGTTGCAGGAATCATTGCAGATGTAATAAATAGGATAAAGGACTTTCTCTTCGATAGAGAGCAACGCGTAGTGCTGGACGGTATTAGTTCTAACGTGGTTAAGGTGACCTCGGGCGTCCCGCAGGGTAGTGTAATCGGACCGTTAGTTATTTTAAGACCTATTTTTAGTATACATTAACGACCTTAGCAATCTTATTGATAGTAAAGCTAGGATATTTGCGGGCGATACGGTAATTTACAGGGAAGTAGAGAGTAAGGAGGATAGACTAACCCTGTCGAATGATTTAGATAACATCATGAAATGGTGCTATGATTGGCAATTAGAGCTAAATGTAGACAAACGTTCAGTAGTTAACTTCTTCTAAAGAAGAAATCCATTATTAAAGATTTTCCGTACAGTTTCCGTGGGATAAACTTATTAACAGTAGAGTCAGTGAAATATCTTGGAGTAACTCTCAGGAATAACTTAACATGGAGTACTTACATCCATAATATATGCGGGAAAACACTTAAAAACTCGGTTTCGTAAAGAGAACAGTCGGTCGGAACGACGTTCGCTCCGACCGACGTTTCGCTCGCGAAAAAGTTCGCGAGCGATGTTATCTTGCGTTAGTTAGACCTCATCTTGAGTATGCGTGTAGTGTATGGGACCCTGCCGATAAGTGTTGTATCCGATAATTAGAAAAGGTGCAGCGAAAGGCGATACGTTTTGTGAAGAATTGCTACTATAAACTAGTGAGCGTCACTCAGATGCTCCAGGATGCAAAATGAGGATCTTTGGAAGTTAGAAGATTTCAACAAAGGATCAATTTACTGGATAAATTAAGAGAAAGCACGTTTAAAGATGATGTAGCGGATATAATGCGTTCACCATGCTACATAGGCCGTTCCGATAATACGAGAAAGATCAGAGAAATAGATGCCAGAACAAATAGATTCAAGAACTCATTTTCTCCGCGAACGATACGCGAAAATAATCGATTAAGGAAATAGAGTCATGGTGCATGCACCCCCTGCCACACGCCGAAAGGCGGCTTGCAGGGTAAAAACATAGACATAGACAAATAATGACATTGGAAAATGGTGACAACTGCTTAACTCCTCATCTTGCCTAGTAAGCCTCACTCCTTATTGAATCCTGAAGAAAAATGTTACTTATAGACTAATTACTCGTAGTATAATAGTATTCTTAAAAGTTCTTCGACAGCTTAGATCATTTCGCACGTAGGCTCCCACCGGGAATCGAACCCGAGACCACTTTCATAGAAGTCGAACCCCCACTTGGTTATACGGGAGCCCCAAAGAGACTCTTCGCTTACGACAACTTGTTCTGCTTATAGCATTCTAGCTCAATAGGTAAAACAAGGGCAAACTGTCTCACTCCTCATTTTGCATAATAAGCCTCACTCTTCTAGCTCTCCTCCCCTCTCCTATGAATCCCTCACTGAGAGGCACCCCTTAAAATTACAAAACCATTTTGTCATGTTAATCTACGTTATACCTAATTATTTTTTCTGTATTGTTTATATTCTAAATTTCAATTTCATAACACTCGTCCGCAATTTCTCTTAAGAAATACCATCAACACCTTTGAGTTTATAATTTACTGTGACAGCAAATGTAACAGTTTTGATAGTGTAGATTACTGTTTATAAGTTGGGTTAGTAACCTCACTCAGAAACCTGTTTATTTTTATTCTACCCTTATTTCCAAAATTTAATTTTGGTGTATTGTTACTCATGCTCAATATATAAACTCATTCTGACAGTATTTCTTCATTCTTTTGTTTCCTTCCATGGGTTTGATTCCGATCGTTCTTTGTTCGGTGCTCTTCAAGACATCGCTTAATTTAGGTAAAATTTCCATTAATTTATAATTCCCTAAAATGGTCACCGGTTTCCACAGTTTTTCTTTGTTCTACTGAACCTTCGACGACACAACGAGTTCTAGGTGAGTTGCCGTCCTTGGAAATCCTTTTGCGCCACAAAACCCCCTCCTCGTTCCTACAAGTTAACATCTTTTAATGTACACCATTTATTTAACATATTTATTTACGTTCCTTAACTGTTTTATATAAGCCGACTGCTGCACCGTATTACTTCCAAGGATCCCAATCAATCTCCGTAAATATAAAACACCAAATTTGATTTTGTTTCTTAAAGCAATGCCAACTCGATTCCTTTAATTTCACTTTTTAGTTCGTTGGTAAATTAATTATAGTTTGAGTTAATGCAAATGTTTACGACATTGCTCTTCATGGTTACGTTAAATGCTAATACTGGATTTTATTATTATTATTTTCATGAAACTCTTAATTCGGAGAGGTTAGACCCATGTGGGCCTCTCTTACACCTAACCTCTGAAGTCGTACATGGTATAAATGTATCGAATTACAAAAAATTAATAATATTTTATAAAACACGGCAAAAGCTATTTGAAATACTGGGGTGCGGGGAAAAACTCCTCGGCAATTTATAAGCATCCAAAATCTTTTTCAATTCATTTTCACAAAATGAAAGTAAATGAAGTATGAGAGTACTCCTTGGATTGCAGAGGAGGAAGTGGAGGATTGGAAACGATGAATGAGTTCCAATATTGAGAGACGTACGGAGAGTAAAAGAAGGAAAGGGAAATGAATGACACGGCACTGGGATGAGTATGGAGTGAGGAATTGTTTTGAATGCGATTTTGAGATGTACGTTCGAACGGCGCTTCAGTTTAATGTGAAAAATCGGCGAATATTTCATCGAAACCATTTGCATTCCACAGAATCGATTAGTTGAAGAGGATGTTTTGGCCAACGACTTCTCTTCCAGTTGACCCCAGAGAATTGGTGCGAACCTCAAAACCATTGCTGGCGAGGATTAGTCGAGAGATGGCAGGTCAATCGACGAGTTAGTCGTAAACAACTCCAGATGTGAGCCGAATACACGTGGCAACGGCGCAAAAGGCAACGACGTCCGAAAAATGGATCCGAACACAAAAGGAAAGTGGACAGTTCTAAAGAGGATCTCGTCAGAGATTAAATGGACAGTTTGGGTTGAAAAGCGGTTCCTTAGTTCCACCGAGACTATAAATAACGAACTTAATAATGGCCGATAGTTTTATAAGAAAAATGGAAGATTGTAAATTGAAGAAGCTCTAGCTATTCGACGGGACAAAAAAAACAGAGCTGTCAAATCACATTCCGCTAAAAATGGTCCAAAACTAGTCAGAAATCCTTTAAAATGATTGCTTTATAAAGCCAAAATTTCTGCCAACGTTCCTCGTTATTTGTGTCCTTGAAAGTTTTTTAATTAACCAAAAAATTCTGTTTTCTACACGTATATCTACATCAATAGCCTGAAAGTCCCCTTTCCGCGTGTGGCAGGGTGTGTAAGGTTACCTCTTAAGCTTATTGTCGTCGCGTATCGTTCGCGGAAAGAATGTCCCTAAAACGACTTGTCCTCGCATCTTTTTCTTTTATTTTACGCTCATTTTACGATTAGGCCGAAGTAGCAGAGGGGGTCGCATAATACCGATTACGTCTTCCACAAATGTACTTTGTCTGAATTTATCAAGCAATCGTAGCCTAGCTTCTGATCTCCTTTCTGTCAAGGATTCCCAGCCTGCATCCGAGAGCATTTTCGTTACGCTTGCTTTTCTATCGTAGCGTTTTTAACGAATTTTATCGCCTTGCGCTGCAACTTCAAGACTTAGCGGGTACGCGTTTATAGAATTGGATAGATTAGAAACATCTTTATTGCGGGCGAGATTGTGACCAAGAATTCCCCTTCTACATCCAACCCACGTTTCTCTAACATCACGTTTCATCCGCCGTAAATTTATCAAGCAATCGCAGCCTAATCTCCTCCCTCTCAAGGTTTCCCAACCTGCTTTGCTCGCTATTCCAGAGATTAATGGTGCGGGAACTTTCAAAACTTTACAGGTATGTATTAAGAAATAAAATGAAAATAGGATTTACAGGATTCATTTACATAGTAGCTCATCCGAAATTTCGTTTTCTCCCTCATCGGAGCTCGCTAGCTTAGTATTATCGTTGGGCGGAGAATCTCGTTAATTTTAAAAATTTATAATGGTTATTTTAACTACAGAATTTAACGCGAATACAGCGAATGTCGCAATTCTCTGGCTGACGGGTTTATCCGCTAATTAACAACAAAATCCGCCAGACACAGCGGAGAGAAATTCTGCCACATTGAAACGGATATGCTAAAGAAGAAAACCAGTTACTTTTTAAGAAAATTCAATTCTAAAGCAGATATCAGCAGTCTAAATATCTGCAAAATCAAGCACTATAATTTATTTTCCTGTAGTCAATTCGAAAATATCAAATCCTCAATGGTACAGAGTCAGGAGAAATTGGTCAATTGTTTTCCTCAACAAATTGAAAGTTTTTGCAAATGATGAGCTCTTAAATCGAAAATAAAAATGTAAATATTGAATTAAATATATGATCGAATAATGTATCAATCAACTCATAATGTTTTCAGATGGCTTAAATGGCAGAGTAGACTCTTAATCAAGAAAGTCTTAATCCCCCCAAAAGGAAGACGTTTGTTATTTTAGCATTCATTCACAAAATAATCACGCACATACCGTCATCTAAGGGCGTCAATTCTTCGTGCGGTTTTGAATGCAGCGCAACTTATCGGCTAATTATTTCGTTCCCGTCCTTCGCTGCATGTTGTCTTTAATACGCGGTAGCCTACCCTACAGGATACCGCCATGAAAAGCAATGAATATGTATTAAATTCGCTACACAGCTAAATCGAAAAGTTTAAAAGTTATTAAAAGTAATCTATTCAGTCAAAATTTACTCAATTCAACTTACTAACTAAGAAGATCACATCTTGACCTTTTAAAAATATTGGAAACGTCTCCTTGAAGGCAATTCCACGATTCCCTTAAAACTTTTTAAGAAACCTTTTATAGATTTTAATTTAGAATTTTGCTCGCGGAAGCTATTCATTTTCTCAAGGTCTGAAAATTGTGACTCACAACATAGTTTCCTGGAACTTGTGAATTCAGAGAATTAAAAATTCTTTTACTCAAATTTTGAAGTTTATTAAATTATATTTACTGAAATAACCCCAGGATGGAAAAAGCAGATATTAAAATAGGTCTTGTCACAGTTTAGAACAACAGTAATTTCACCTTAGTCTTATTATCAAAAATTAAAATATTCAATCCTTGAGCCGTTTCATTCGCTTTCATCATTTCCCTCTCTCCACGTGAGTTTATTATCGATTTATACGCCGAGAAATTGTAATAAACAGAGAACTATATGTAAAGAGACAATATCCAGCTTAAGTGAGCAATGGAGCAAACGAGTAAAGTTCGGGTGAAGGAAACTTCAACCGGCCCTGAGCCGAAAGTGAATTTCAGGAGAAAGACAGAAGATTGGCGCCGACCAATCAGAATACGGCAGGCCCTTTCTAAAAAAGAATCTGCAATATAATAGTAGTCCTTAATGAAATTCCCCTAGTTGAAAATCATAAATTGCATGGTTTTACGCTTACATACACGATAAATTATGAACAGTCCAGCAATTCTTTGGTCTAAGTACGAGTAAGAAAAGGTTTATTGCCACTTCCTCTTCGTAACAAATGCTCTTTATATACTGTAACAAAATTAAGATCAATCCAAACCGTGATTTTTCTGCCATATGTAGGTCCATTCACACCACCACCAGCAAATATTCAGAGATCAGAAAAATCTTATTACTATCGAATCGCCACTTCTCAAAGAGGTAAGTTAGAATTAAGTGGAGTATAAACTATCATAAGCTAACAACAGCTGCGGTAAGAAATATTCTAAATAAATTCCATGAGAACTTAATTTATGCAGAAAATAATATTTTTTACAGGCATGGTTCCGAGTTGCAGGCTTACCTGACGGAAAAACCTCAAATGGTTGCATACCTCGATTAAATGATATTCCTGCATTTCGAGGAGAAAAGAAATGTTCTCGATCCTCTAGAAAAGCTGGAGATCCTCAAGAGTATCAATAAACCTTCAGTCATTACCGTACACCTTTTCCCGTCTACCTCCTTTGCCCTTCCGGCAGTTGTCAAATCCTGCGCTCCCCCAAATTGACACGTCTCCCCCTTCCTCTGCCACACCCCATTCTTCTCTTTTTATTCTTTGATCCTCTCTTGTATACTTGCTGATGACGACACCAAGTTATCGACACCGGTCCGACCAAAAATTGTGGTAATTGAAGGAGGACATCGTGTTTCGTTTCCCTGATTTGCTCTTTTATCCCTGTTATTTCTATCATTCTATTTCCGTTCAATATTTTTTGTATTTCCAACCATCTCTCACCCTCTCCCATGCAGTTCATAATGCTGTCGGAACTTTAGAAATCAGAGTACACTGCTTTCAAACATCGAAAAGAGTTTAACGTCTTCCCTGTACAGATAATCGACTACTTATTACAAACGTCTCTGGTCCGATCCCACACGAGTGAAAACATGAACATGAAGTTCATTTTCATCGGTCTCAAACTTAATTTTTTTGCAAAAATAAATTAGAGAGAATAGTCTCACGAAGTCGAGACAGGCTCCGGAAGAAGGAAAATTGAGTGAAACATTTTATTTTTGTCGAGGAAAATAGCTTTACGCTCGAAATTGTGAGAACTTTGATGAAACATAAAAATTTTGTGGTGTACCCGTCCCTTTGGCTTGTAAGGTGTTTGTCAGTGCCGAGCAGAATATATTGGGACTTCAGGTCCATTAAAAAAATAGTATGAATAAAAGAATGTCCAAATGAAAAGAAGTCAATATTCCGAGATTTCAATTACGATAAACAAATCGCAGGGACAAAATACGACCAAACAGAAGTGCCTGTTAACCATATACCGGCATCGAGAATGGACAGTTTCATGTTTCTTTTTCACGATGGCGGCGAGCAAACAAGATATTTATCAGTGCAGGGACAGAAAAAGAAAAACCTTCAGGGGAATTTGTGAGATTTTTAGAGTTAAGGAAGTTTGCAAAATAATTTTTGTGGTGTTCAGCGCTTGCGTTGTGTGTGCATCTGCATTCTTTTTTAACGATTTTATTTTGTCAATTGGCGTAATTTTGTTTCCAACTCTGAGTTTGCATATTCGTCACATGCATTTGGAGGCGCACCGTCATATTATTTCAAAATAACGACTAAATGCGCTTTTTGTTGAATAAATAGCTACTTTAGCGTCTCATTAGTAATATTAACTATCTAATGTTTTCTTGAGAGTCTAGTTTGTTGCAATCATAATGATATTCATCAGTTTTTTTCTCCTCGTTGACAACGTTCAAGCGGTTCAACTAGTCATTTCCCAAGGGGAAAGGCGTTCGAAATTGAGAGAATACAATTGGCTTATGCATTAGGAAGTAAATGCAAGAATCCACAAAGTTAATCTCGACGATTCGATAAAAATGTTTATTTAAACCCGAAGATTCGTTGGGAGTCACAAGTTATTGCGTTACATATTACTGGACGACACATTTCTCTTTTACACTAAACACGCTTTTATTGAATATAAATTTAAAAGTCGACTCATCTGGTCTCCCGAGGTAAATAGTAAAGGGATTTTTACTTCTAAACTCTCTAATACTAAGATTAGAAATTGCTCACTTGGACCAAAAAACCGATAGGAATGCAGAGGAAGATTTTAAGATATTACACGTAGCTTAATTGGGGTGATTCATGCAGATGAAGTGTGCATATTATGGAGTGAGAGGGAGAAAACAAAGACGCATCGGCGCCAGCGCAATGACCCCCGGAGGCGAAAATAACCCACCCACCCACACACAAACTGCTCTGCTCAATTGATACAACGAACACTTCATTTGCTTCCACGAAAACTTGAATCCAGATCCGTCCTTCCTCACAATGACACAATTTTAGATAAGGATTAGATTTCTGAAGATTTTGAGAATAACTCATATTATGATGTAAAAAGGTTGGCTCAAGACAGAAGAAAATGGAAATTGAGGATTGTATCAAACTGGCCGAAATGCTAGTAACAAAAAGAACGACTCAACAGGAAAACCACCACAATTCGACTCTAGGTATCATGGTTTTGATCTCAGAAGACATAAATATCCCGATTTATCCCATAAAAATGCGAAAGAGTGGTAAAGGCTACTGATGGCAATTCTCATTGGAAGTATAAAGTATGACACACTCCAAAAACCATAAGATAAAAACACTTACGACCCATGTACATTTCGCCCTCAATCTTCAAAATATCTCTATCGACAGCATAAAACTGTAACAGATCACAGTTTCAGGGGTTTTTACTTAATACTTACCATAAGAATGCATTGCACCGATTTACAAAAATTACTTAAAACACTTCAATAGTCCATCGCATACACGAGCAAGCAGGTAACTCAAACCGAGCGTTCACTCGTTCGGATACACTGTCTTTTCCATCGCAGTGTTCCGATCCCGAGCGACGTGGCAACTAGTGTCATTTCCCCAATTGGTCGTCTGAGGTCACCAATTACCGCTCCCTTAACGACCCTTTTCCTTAACACTCTTCCACATCTCCTTATTCCCCTCACCGAACCTTTCACACACTATGAAATCTTAGTAAAGAACATAAGTCGTGCCTTATGGAAACATATATATATATCCGTCAATGTTATCTCAATCTTGTACAGTTCTATACTGACATGAAAGCCCTTTGAAATGATAATAAAGGCATTTATTCTGAAAATAATAAATTCTATGAATAGCATTAGTCGTTATTGCACCGCACTTGCGTGGAAATGTTTCACTTAAAAATAAAGTTAGACCTTGAGTATGCATATGGCGTATGGGACTCTGCCGACAAATGTTGTATTCAAGAACTAAAAAAGGTGAAGCGAAAAGCGATACGTTTCGGAAAAAATTGTCATGACAAATCGGTGAGCGTTATTCAGGACAAAGGATGGGAAGTCTAGGAGATGGATAGATTTAAGCAAAGGCTTTATTTACTTAACAAGTTCAGAGAAAGTTTTTAGAAGTTGTAGCCGAAATTATGTGTCCTTCCTGTTCTAATATTGATTGTGAGAGAAAAAGCAGAGAAATCGATGCTAGAACAAGTCATTTTAAGAATTTATTTTTTCTACGTAATCGAATGGGAAAGTTGAGTAATGGTGCATGCAACCCCTGCCACTGCCACACGGCGAAAAGCGGATTGCAGGGTACATGTTTGGATATAAAATATTCTAGAGAAAAGCAGAAAAGAATACCTCACTCCCCATCTTCTCCCATAAGCCTCATTCCATCTCAAGAACTTTTGATAGCTAATGGTTGACGTGGTGATGACTATTAACCTTTAGTATACAAACAGATATAACAAATTTAGAAAGAAATTTATTCATACAACTGTCGTTGTATCGGTTATCAGTTTCTATTACAGATGAAGTTTATTCTAGGACTTTGCGCATAGTTTCATATAGTATTGAGTCCCAAAAAATTATTTTAATCTTGGGGGAGGCCAAAGTTGGAGGCAGGAAGTCAATAATTTTTCCAATTAAGAGAGACGTATTTTGAAACGCCCCGGAACCAAGAAATCACGAAATGATATCGGTATCTTTCTTCAACGATGTCTTCGATTCCACCTGACTCAAGAAAAGTCCCATAGCAAATACTCGTAATTCCAATCATTCCAGTTGTTTGAAGGCTTTTTTCTTTCGTAAATTCAACTTTTATCAATTACAGTACAATCCCAAGACAAACAAAAGAAGAGAAATACAGTTTACCCCTTTCCTTATCGTCGAAAATCGTTTTCGATTCATATTCGATAAAATACAGCAATATTTTATGATATTTAACCTAATTTACAAAAAATCGCCTTAAAACAAATAACGTTTCTGAATTTCTTCGAGTTAAAAGAATATTACGGTAATGGAAATGTAGCGTAGTCACTTCAGTTCAGGACTAAAATTCCTTCGAATGAAAGATTAATTTACGAGCTTTGCGGAAGTGGACTTACCATCGTTTAAATGAAGGACACAGATTTGATAGCCATAATTACGTTATGCAAATTCAAGGAGTATCGGTAAAATTTGAAATTGCATCGAGTACATAAAATTTCAAATTATATGAAACTCGAGTCGGATTCGAATAAAGGCTTTATTTGAACGAATGAGTTAATTTATGTATCATTTACTCATTTATTCAATCGAATATATTCCATATATATTCGATATTTATTCTATAAAACAACAGATAATCATTCCCAACATTGTCCGATTTAGAGGCGATTAGATTCGATTTGTTGCTGGGGATTTCTGGTACAGAAATAGGCTATGATAACCATAATTCATGGGTCACAGTGACTTAAAGGTAAAATGCCAATATTTATCTCTGATTGATTGTTTATCAGATTGATCATTAATATAGATAACTCTCCCTTATAAATAGCATAACTGCAACACAGCAAGCGTTCTTTTACTTCTTTCTTGTTTTAATTTGTCACTCGGGGAATAAAATATACCGCTAGAATCAAAATTTGGTCAATGGAGGGGTTAAACCTCTCGAGTGGGATTCGCACTAAAGAAAAAACTAGACTATCGACCAAAACTTTTCAAAAACTTTATGACTACAGAATAGAGGTCTGCACGGGCCGGGTAAATCTGTCCGTCTATTGGGCTTGGGCTCGAGTATAACTTGGGATGAATGGAATACCGGATGCGGTAGCGGAGTGCTTTGCCAAGGACCCGGGTTCGAGTCCCGGCTAGTCGGTTTTTTCGGTTAGGCTGTTTGTGTTAGTAAATAATAGATTTAAAAATGGACGTATTGGGGCCTTCCTGTTTCTATTAGAGACATAAATGAATAACTGACACCATTTTCGGTTCTCGCATGAGAACGGAGGGCTTTCAGAGTTGCTACGTAATGCTTGGACAACATGCACAGTCTAGTCACTGTCTATGTAAGTACGCCATAAGCCGCCTTTCGCCGATTGACGCCAGGGGGCGCACATACACCACGCCTCTACTTCCCTAATAGATTACTTTTGCTAATCGTTCGCGGAAAAAATGAGTTCTTGAATCGATTCGTTCTATCATCTATTTCCGTAATCTTCCTCTCAGAATCAGAACGGCCTATGTAACATGGAGGACGCATTATATAGGCTACATAATCTATGAACGTGCTTTCTCTGAACGTATTCAGTAAATTTATCCTTCCATCATAGACTAGCCTAGTCCTAAAGACTTCCATCCTGCGCGTTGAAGCATCAAAGTAACGCCTACTGATCAGAATCTAATCTTTGCGAAACGTATCGCCTTTCGCAGCTCCTTTTCTGATTCCCGAATACAACACTTATCGGCAGAGTTCCAAATAATAATATTAATAGCAATAATAATCTCAGTAATGTTAGAACGAAACGAATGGTATGTTTAATAATTACTGACTCACAATTCGATTTAAATTAACTTCTGTTAGTTTCAGAAATATAATAAAATTTATAAAATAAACCAAGAACGCTCATAATCAATCAAAATTGAATTCTTCAAGCAACGAATACAACCAGATTATTACAGATTAATATCCGAATTTTCAAAAAGTTCATATTCATTATCCCAACAATTTATACAATTTTCTTTCCACTCTTCGTTACATTTTCCCTTGCGGACTTCAATCCAGTCAAACATTCACTTAATTTTTTCCTTTTGGTGCCGATCTTATTTTAAGACAGACCTCATCCAACTGAAGGAAATACTCCTTCGCAGAAATGTGTGTACCAATACTTTGACTTAAAAGAACACAATTTTCAATCATTATATGTCTTCCTAACATATTAGAGAGAAGGCCCAACCATACGTTTTAAAATTTTCTAGCACTTAGTACCCTTTCAACATCAAAGTAACCGCTCTTGACTATCGCTAACCCTGGAAAAATTATGCTCTTTTTAAGAACCTCTTTTTTACGAACCAGAGCAGGTTTATATGATTTGAAAATGCCTCCACCACTTATTCTGGTTTCCATTTACTAAAATAATTTGCCATGGAAACTAAATGAATTGCATAATTATTATTATATTATATAAGGGGTGCGTACCAACGTAGGTAAACCAGGAAAAGGAAGCTACCCCTGCCACTGCCACACGGCGAAAAGCGGATTGCAGGGTACATGTTTGGATATAAAATATTCTAGAGAAAAGCAGAAAAGAATACCTCACTCCCCATCTTCTCCCATAAGCCTCATTCCATCTCAAGAACTTTTGATAGCTAATGGTTGACGTGGTGATGACTATTAACCTTTAGTATACAAACAGATATAACAAATTTAGAAAGAAATTTATTCATACAACTGTCGTTGTATCGGTTATCAGTTTCTATTACAGATGAAGTTTATTCTAGGACTTTGCGCATAGTTTCATATAGTATTGAGTCCCAAAAAATTATTTTAATCTTGGGGGAGGCCAAAGTTGGAGGCAGGAAGTCAATAATTTTTCCAATTAAGAGAGACGTATTTTGAAACGCCCCGGAACCAAGAAATCACGAAATGATATCGGTATCTTTCTTCAACGATGTCTTCGATTCCACCTGACTCAAGAAAAGTCCCATAGCAAATACTCGTAATTCCAATCATTCCAGTTGTTTGAAGGCTTTTTTCTTTCGTAAATTCAACTTTTATCAATTACAGTACAATCCCAAGACAAACAAAAGAAGAGAAATACAGTTTACCCCTTTCCTTATCGTCGAAAATCGTTTTCGATTCATATTCGATAAAATACAGCAATATTTTATGATATTTAACCTAATTTACAAAAAATCGCCTTAAAACAAATAACGTTTCTGAATTTCTTCGAGTTAAAAGAATATTACGGTAATGGAAATGTAGCGTAGTCACTTCAGTTCAGGACTAAAATTCCTTCGAATGAAAGATTAATTTACGAGCTTTGCGGAAGTGGACTTACCATCGTTTAAATGAAGGACACAGATTTGATAGCCATAATTACGTTATGCAAATTCAAGGAGTATCGGTAAAATTTGAAATTGCATCGAGTACATAAAATTTCAAATTATATGAAACTCGAGTCGGATTCGAATAAAGGCTTTATTTGAACGAATGAGTTAATTTATGTATCATTTACTCATTTATTCANAGGGGTGCGTACCAACGTAGGTAAACCAGGAAAAGGAAGGTAAAGTTGGGGTGCATGGACAAGGGTTGAATGAGTATATTGTAATCGATGTATTTCAATGTATTGTATATATTTGACAGTTTAGTCGATTCACTTCTCTGTAGAACGCATCTCTATGAATCTACTATGTGTTTCGTAGCAAGAGGATATTTTTCGATAATTATTACACTCCGACAATTTCGATGGGGGGCTCTCGATCTGATTTTTGTGTCTTAGTCCTAAATTAATCGACCCTGACCCTGGTTCCAGGGTTTGTTGTCTTACCGTTCCTGTCTATAATGTTTTTATTTTTATCGACGGTGGTTTTCTCCTTTAACTGTGTCGCTATGTCTTGATTTTATCTTGTTTTTACTTTGGGTTAACGTTCACATTTTCCCATTCTATTTTGTTTGCATTCCAAATTTCACCTCTACTTCTACACATCCACCCTGCAAGGCGTGTGGCAGGGGGTGCATGCACCATGACTCAACTTCCCTAATCGATTACCATCGCGTATCGTTCGTGGAAAAAATGAATTCTTGAAACGACTAGGTCTAAAATCTCTTTCTCTGGTTTTTCTCCCCGTATCAGAGTGGCCTATGTAAGAGGGAGCACGCATAATATCATCTTCTATGAATGTACATTCTCTGTACTTGAATAATTTCTGGAACAGAGATATCATCAAATACCTGTGGGTATCATGGCAACTAGAAGCTCAGAAGAGAGAGAATTGGGAAGTGCTTGGAGAGGCCTACAACCGACAGATTTAAAATGGCTGAGAATCATATAGGGCTTACATACATCTCGTAGATGGTCAAGATGAATGCCTAAGTCTGTACTTAACATACATAAATCATGAGTGTGGTCCAGATAAATATGTAAAGTACATACACCCGTAACTTTTGTTATACCCAGAGTGAATACGAGTATATAACATTATTATTTTATTGGAAGTTTTACTAGATGCTTACTATTGTTATTCAAAATTATACAGTCCCTTTCCTATTATTTAAGTATATGTCCAATCACTGTTAAGTACAGAACGTTATAAGTAAAAGAACAAAAGAGCAAAGCAGAAAAATTGATTCCTACCATCAATAGATTCGACCTGTATGTTTAATTCCTTTTCTGCATCTTTTGTTCCTTCCACTTTCGTCTCTTTCCATGGCTTTAATCTTTTATTCTCTCATTCAATCGCCGCTATTTTTATGAAATCGAACCTTATCCCTTTTTACACCTCCATTCCTCTCTCTACAAATATTTACGCCCCTTTTCATTCCCAAAGCAGACGCTACTCTTTGTAAGGGCTCAATATTATTCTCTCCTGTGAAAGCCATCAAAATTCCGGAGTCCCCTTCCGCCCATACTTTCCCGTGCTTTCGTCCGATCAAAGAGGCTTAAAGCTACACTTCTAAGGGTTCGCATCGCTAACACTCCATCTCTTTCTATCTCCACTGAACCAGTGCGTTGCATAATATTCCAGAGTGTTTTATGCTTCTAGTTTTACGATTTTCATCCCCTTATTTTTTTCTATTAAACTCTGATCCGTCGATATGGAAGAATAATGGAACTTCATTTTGACTGTTTATTACGCCGAAATTACTTTAATTCAAAACTTATTCCAGCCATATTCCTTCCTGCACTTTATATAGTCTCCCTCAGGGCCGGCCCTAGGTGTGCTGGCACCTCGGGCTGGGAGTCACGCTTGGGCCTCTCTTAATAATATTATTTTTAAATATCCAGTTTTTTAAATACTCCCAATTTTCAAGAAGCGATTTTATTGGATTCATTATGTCAAAAATTATATTCTTATGATTCAAATATTAAAACTCTAATTATTGTCTAATATTAAATCAAGAAAAACAGATTGATAAATAGAAAGCACTCTGTTAAACGACGATTATTATTGGTGTCGATCGATTAATTCCAGGAACGTTTTATTGCAAATTAATTTTACAAAACATTTACCGGAAAACAGGCATACGTTACTTGAATGTTTCCGCCAACAGCGAAACATCAATTCTTAAGAAAATTATTAATTAATTGCCGATCGTCTGTACAGTGTGAGCAACTCCCCACAGATTATTCTATAAATAGTTCGTCAATATAAAGATCACAAAGGTATATGTACTTCATGAAAACGTCGGAATAATGTCATACGCCCCCCAACTGCGCGGGCACCCCGGACCGCCCGAATCTCTGGACGGCCCTGGTTGCGTGAGACCAAATAAGAAGTTTAGCAACTTCGGGGTTGAATAAACTTATATGTGACGACAAGGGAAAAGGTGAATAGTAGAGTGAAGGTCGAAATCCCGGCGTAAGTGAGAGAGGCGGTTCGCTGAAGGGTCATCCATGGAAGATTCACTGACGGGAGCATCGCAGCAGAAAAGTTAAACGAGGCGTAACAACCCCTGCCATAGACCAATGCGTCGCAGCTGAGCCTCTGAAGAGAGCCGTTGGATTGCGACTATTATTAGGAAATCACAAGAGAGAGACACTTTCTCATTTCAATTTTGAAAAGAGTTACTCAAACGGCTCGGAGTGCGAAGCATCTATTGATGCGCATTTCACTTTACCACTCTCGTTACGCCGTTGCTCGTAATCAAGTGAAATGCGCATTGTAGACATTTCCGGTACATTAAATGCAATTAAGCGTTTTAATACTGAGTAATCTAAATTTTAAGAATCTTGGTGACGCTATGAGTATAAAAAGTATTATTCTCATAGCTACGGAATACTTTTACGAAGGTCTGAAAAGATATCAAGCGTCCACATTATCACAATGGCCGATTGCAACAAAAATTAGGGAAGAAAATGCTTTCATTAGACACTTCAAAGAGTCATCCACAGACGACACGGGACTGTAACAGAATAGGGAAATAATGTTACAGCATATGCGCCTCCTCCAACACTCCTGTGGAGTTTAATATAAAGTATTTGAGCTTTGAAGTGCATGTGAGAGGCAGAATCCAAACAGAAGGGACAGTAATTGGAACTTTTTGGGGAAAATTTTGTCGTCTAATGGCTCTTCTACTTCATTATGGAGGCAATAGAAAATACTGCTCATGCGAGTGTGCTGTTGGTTTGTGGTACGCAGTGATGACGATGCTAATAAGAAACCCACTGCCTCAACCAAGCAAGTTCTGATAACTAGAGCATTAACAAAACATACAACACAACCCTACAAGTAGGGGGAGTAGAAGAACTACGACTGGATACTACTAAGATTGGATTCCGACAGTTGTTACCAAAAGTCTACTTTTTAGGGCTTTAAATATTTTATACTTTTTAAAACGGAATATATTTTAAGTTCCAAATACTTGATGGTCATGGCAGCTTAATTTAATGGAGGATCTCATCCCATAATTTTCGCAATTGTAATTATGATTTACCGAAGGAGAAACGGGTATAAAGAAGTCTGACAGGACAGGGGCTCGGACCCGCGTCCTACACTTTCTGATTGACTACTCATGCATTTGAGCTATTGTACCAGAACACTAGCACGTTTTGATATCTCAATTGACTAGAGAAGTCACCCGGGAGTGATCGGAAGATCCGGGTTCGAGTCCCTGTCCTATCACACTTTTTTCAAATCCGTTTCTCTTTGGGAATACTATATCTTAATATAAAAAGATACCTTTCACCCCTTTCCTTATGATTTACCGAGTTTATCCTAATTTAAATGTTCCTTCGTTCATTTTTAACAGTTTTCCGGAGTGATGATACACCGCTTTTTGTTGATTCGTTTCTTCGATAAGAATTTATCACATAACTATCATAAATACTATAATAATAGTCACCCATTCATAGCCACCAGCGCCTTTGGCAGGATAATTTGGCTGCTACGTACTTAACCTAAAGTCATGAAGTACTGCACTATCATTTTTTTACCCATTCTACTCATTTTTACAGCCTGAATTTAAGTGTGTCCTCACTTCACTCACTCACTTTCAGAGGTATGATATCATATAAAAGTAGGTAACCGTAATGAAATAAAAAAATATATTCGCGAATTACAAAATCAGCGAGATTATAAGGAGCGCATCCCATCTGATGCATCCGCTTTATGAGTTACCGAAGGGAATCCGTGGAAGACGATAAAATCAAAGCGGTTCAGAATTGGTCTGAATCGAAAAAAGTTGATCAAAAATTGTTTCTTTGAGAGGAGCTTGAAAATCTGCACAGTAATTCACAAACTTATACGATATCACTAGTCATTTGTCGATACGCGTTGAATTGATGTAGTTTCAAACTTGAAAAATTTTTACCGTTAAGGATGATTACCGATTTATAGGAGAAACATTCCCATTCGATGGGTTATATAAGTTTTCAAAGGTAACTATTCGCAAAAATACTGAATTGATTTTTCATCCACACGTCGTCATAGTTTTCGAGCGCAATTCAGAGTCTTTAAATATTTCACATAATGTTTATTTGGCGAAATTGGGACTAGAGAGTTCCATCTTCCATTTAACCCTAGTGAGAATGTGTAACGTAATATACGGTTTTAAGCTAGTATATAAGGATTTTTAACAAGTTCGATGGAAATAGAAATAAAGAAAGAAATGAAAGATTGGTTCTGCGAAGGCAAATATTGATTTTTTAGTCAAAGAAAAAATGTTTCCACAGCAGAAAAAATACCCTCAAAGAGAAAGAGGGGGGGGGGGGGGGAAAANTCAAGAAGCGATTTTATTGGATTCATTATGTCAAAAATTATATTTTTATGATTCAAATATTAAAACTCTAATTATTGTCTAATATTAAATCAAGAAAAACAGATTGATAAATAGAAAGCACTCTGTTAAACGACGATTATTATTGGTTTCGATCGATTAATTCCAGGAACGTTTTATTGCAAATTAATTTTACAAAACATTTACCGGAAAACAGGCATACGTTACTTGAATGTTTCCGCCAACAGCGAAACATCAATTCTTAAGAAAATTATTAATTAATTGCCGATCGTCTGTACAGTGTGAGCAACTCCCCTCAGATTATTCTATAAATAGTTCGTCAATATAAAGATCACAAAGGTATATGTACTTCATGAAAACGTCGGAATGATGTCATACGCCCCCCAACTGCGCGGGCACCCCGGACCGCCCGAGTCTCTGGACGGCCCTGGTTGCGTGAGACCAAATAAGAAGTTTAGCAACTTCGGGGTTGAATAAACTTATATGTGACGACAAGGGAAAAGGTGAATAGTAGAGTGAAGGTCGAAATCCCGGCGTAAGTGAGAGAGGCGGTTCGCTGAAGGGTCATCCATGGAAGATTCACTGACGGGAGCATCGCAGCAGAAAAGTTAAACGAGGCGTAACAACCCCTGCCATAGACCAATGCGTCGCAGCTGAGCCTCTGAAGAGAGCCGTTGGATTGCGACTATTATTAGGAAATCACAAGAGAGAGACACTTTCTCATTTCAATTTTGAAAAGAGTTACTCAAACGGCTCGGAGTGCGAAGCATCTATTGATGCGCATTTCACTTTACCACTCTCGTTACGCCGTTGCTCGTAATCAAGTGAAATGCGCATTGTAGACATTTCCGGTACATTAAATGCAATTAAGCGTTTTAATACTGAGTAATCTAAATTTTAAGAATCTTGGTGACGCTATGAGTATAAAAAGTATTATTCTCATAGCTACGGAATACTTTTACGAAGGTCTGAAAAGATATCAAGCGTCCACATTATCACAATGGCCGATTGCAACAAAAATTAGGGAAGAAAATGCTTTCATTAGACACTTCAAAGAGTCATCCACAGACGACACGGGACTGTAACAGAATAGGGAAATAATGTTACAGCATATGCGCCTCCTCCAACACTCCTGTGGAGTTTAATATAAAGTATTTGAGCTTTGAAGTGCATGTGAGAGGCAGAATCCAAACAGAAGGGACAGTAATTGGAACTTTTTGGGGAAAATTTTGTCGTCTAATGGCTCTTCTACTTCATTATGGAGGCAATAGAAAATACTGCTCATGCGAGTGTGCTGTTGGTTTGTGGTACGCAGTGATGACGATGCTAATAAGAAACCCACTGCCTCAACCAAGCAAGTTCTGATAACTAGAGCATTAACAAAACATACAACACAACCCTACAAGTAGGGGGAGTAGAAGAACTACGACTGGATACTACTAAGATTGGATTCCGACAGTGGTTACCAAAAGTCTACTTTTTAGGGCTTTAAATATTTTATACTTTTTAAAACGGAATATATTTTAAGTTCCAAATACTTGATGGTCATGGCAGCTTAATTTAATGGAGGATCTCATCCCATAATTTTCGCAATTTTAAGTATGATTTACCGAAGGAGAAATGGGTATAAAGAAGTCTGACAGGACAGGGGCTCGAACCCGCGTCCTACACTTTCCGATTGACTACTCAAGCATTTGAGCTATTGTACCAGAACACTAGCACGTTTTGATATCTCAATTGACTGGAGAAGTCACCCGGGAGTGATCGGAAGATCCGGGTTCGAGTCCCTGTCCTATCACACTTTTTTCAAATCCGTTTCTCTTTGGGAATACTATATCTTAATATAAAAAGATACCTTTCACCCCTTTCCTTATGATTTACCGAGTTTATCCTAATTTAAATGTTCCTTCGTTCATTTTTAACAGTTTTCCGGAGTGATGATACACCGCTTTTTGTTGATTCGTTTCTTCGATAACAATTTATCACATAACTATCATAAATACTATAATAATAGTCACCCATTCATAGCCACCAGCGCCTTTGGCAGGATAATTTGGCTGCTACGTACTTAACCTAAAGTCATGAAGTACTGCACTATCATTTTTTTACCCATTCTACTCATTTTTACAGCCTGAATTTAAGTGTGTCCTCACTTCACTCACTCACTTTCAGAGGTATGATATCATATAAAAGTAGGTAACCGTAATGAAATAAAAAAATATATTCGTGAATTACAAAATCAGCGAGATTATAAGGAGCGCATCCCATCTGATGCATCCGCTTTATGAGTTACCGAAGGGAATCCGTGGAAGACGATAAAATCAAAGCGGTTCAGAATTGGTCTGAATCGAAAAAAGTTGATCAAAAATTGTTTCTTTGAGAGGAGCTTGAAAATCTGCACAGTAATTCACAAACTTATACGATATCACTAGTCATTTGTCGATACGCGTTGAATTGATGTAGTTTCAAACTTGAAAAATTTTTACCGTTAAGGATGATTACCGATTTATAGGAGAAACATTCCCATTCGATGGGTTATATAAGTTTTCAAAGGTAACTATTCGCAAAAATACTGAATTGATTTTTCATCCACACGTCGTCATAGTTTTCGAGCGCAATTCAGAGTCTTTAAATATTTCACATAATGTTTATTTGGCGAAATTGGGACTAGAGAGTTCCATCTTCCATTTAACCCTAGTGAGAATGTGTAACGTAATATACGGTTTTAAGCTAGTATATAAGGATTTTTAACAAGTTCGATGGAAATAGAAATAAAGAAAGAAATGAAAGATTGGTTCTGCGAAGGCAAATATTGATTTTTTAGTCAAAGAAAAAATGTTTCCACAGCAGAAAAAATACCCTCAAAGAGAAAGAGGGGGGGGGGGGGTGAAAAACCTGAAGAGGGTATGAACATTTGTAGCAAAGAATAAAGTTATGAGAGAGAGATGGATTACTTAATAATACCATATACCCAAAAATTGGTATTTCCCGAGAATTCTCTATACTCGAGGGACAGCCAGCTGGAACGAGTATTATGCGAAACTTAAGTGGGCCTATCGTGATTAGAATCTGGGTGAGGGCACGCGTGAGATGTTAATTAGGAGGAGATAGAAGGCATCAGCGTGGGACTACGTTGCTTCCCTTTCATTCTAATTACTGCACACGGAGCAGATGCTGTAACAATAAGGGGATGATTCACAGCCGATGCACATGGCCGCTTGCACTGCTATTTTGGGCACCGTTTCTAACGACCTTTCGATGGGTATGCCCTCAGCTAACACAACGACGGCTAACTTGGAAATTACTCGACTTTACAACTTTTCGTTCCATTATATCGCTTAAGTAAAAACAATACTTTAGCAAGGCGGTCTAATATACTAGGATACGTGACCAATGTGTGGGATCCACACGGTAAAAGTAACATAAGAAAGTTTGAGAAAGTGCGAAGTAAATTACGATATGTCTGATAGTAATGTATAAGAGTTCAAAACTTACTTAAAAAGCGTTGGAGTCACAAATCCAATTTGTGAAATCAACCCGAAGAGACAATCCAACATTGCTTAGGCTCTTAGTAATATCCAAATGTAATTATAAGACCTTATTTCTAAGTCACTTCTTTTACTGTATAATGAGTTGATCTAAAGACTTAACCACTTCATTTGAGAAACATGTGCGCATTGTTGAGCGTTGACAGCAATGGTTTTAGGAAACATTTTTATGAATTTGGGAATAGCCCGGTTCGCCTTATAACGTTAAAAAAATTAATACTTCAAAGTTTGGAGATTTTACAATATTAATTAACTTAACCATCAATTACACGACATCGTGATTCTCGTACTTGTAGTGAGCGTAATTTTTGAGACCAAACAACATAGAGATACCGCGAGATTTTAGCGAGGACGGATAGCTATTACTGACCACGTCTTCCTTTCAGCTCATGGCATGGGATGCATGTACCATGACTCTTCTTCCACAATCGATTACTGTCGCGTATCGCTTACGAAAAATAATTCTCTGAAGACTAGAATCTGGATAAGACCTATAATCAATTTCCCTACTTTTTCCTCATTATCCGACTGGCTTATGTAACAAGGAGGATGCATCACATCCTAAACATTCTATAGAAACGAAGAAGAATAATTTAGAAAACACTACGCCTATAATATCGAAGTTCTCGCAATTTCAAATGAACAACTCCCCTTAATTAAAATAAGAAGCAATACAATATCTCTGGCGCTTGTCTCGAATTTGTAGAATTCTAATTTTGTAAAAGAAATAAAGTCTGCAAGAAATGAAAGCTAACTCAGCATGCATTTCTTATTGAAACCATTTAGAACGCTCTGGAGTCGAACCTCTCACTGTGCTCAATTGTCTAATTTCATGTTCGCGAAATTTCATTTAATCGAAGTGTAGGATACAAGTGGGGGAACTTTTTCTATTAGAAGACAGTATTAGATCTCGCCGGGTGGCTCAATTGCCTCCATCCAAATATTCTGACATCGAAATTGAGCTGAGGAAAACGAATTCAAACGTTGCATAAATAAAAGCAGCATATCTTTTTACATTTTCCAGCAGTATTAAGGATATGAGTAAGATAAGGCTGTGTTCTCTCCCCAATAATTTTTAAGACGAACCGAATGTGGTAATGGATTTGTGAATAAAAAGGAAATAGATAAAAAAGATTCGATTTACCGATTATATTGTGATGGTGGCAGAAAGTTAGGAGGGCTTTTACGACCATGTTAAGAATGACGGAAGAAATTATGAAGGAACATAACATGAAGCTGAACAAAATTCGAAATAATTTTATGGTAAGTGAAAAACACGAAAATACTATAGTTGCGGTAATAATGGATGAGGAAACGTTAGAGGAAGTCAATGAATTTTTAATATCTAAAATGCAGGATAACTGAAGATGAGAGAGGTAAGATTGAAATAAGGAGGATGCAAAGATAGCTTTTAACCAAAATAAAAGCCAATTTAAAACAAAAATCGTCAGCCAGTGCACAAGGAAGAGATTAATGAAATCAAAGGTATGGCCTTGTAGTGGTGTGAAACATGTGCGACAGGGAAAGAAGAGGAGGCTACAGTCTTTTGAACGAATGTGTTTATGGACGAATGTTAAGGGTTAGTTGAAAGGATAAAGTGACGGATAAAGTAGTTTATCGGAGGGTAGGGGATAGCCATCTGGAGAAGTATAAGAAACAGGAAGACAAGACTAATTCGACATATTCTACAACACGAGAGCTTGGTGAAGCTACCACAAGCCGAGAGGCGGCTTACAGGGTATTTATGTAGATGTATATTATAAGGAATGGCGGAAGGAAAGAGATGTAAAGGAAAGCCACGTCTAATACTCATATAACAGATAATGTTAACTGTAGCAAGTGTACAAAACTGAAATGAGAGCTTTAAATAGGGCAGACTGCAAGACTGCTGCAGACTAATCTAAGGGTTTAATACTGAAGGAGATCTTCCATTTGACTTCCACTTGACGGAAAAAACGAGAAAGCGAAAGAAAATAATTTAAACGTGTATATTTCTTTTGTGAATTAATCATAAAGGTGCGCCGGAAAAGGTCACAAGTTCGCAAGTTCTTGTCAAGAAGAAAAGGCGTGAATGTCAAAAATGTAGATGCGTAGAGAAAGAAAGTCCACGAAAACTGAGTGCGAACGCACGGGCGCGTTGGCGGGCGTGTTTAATATTTTAGAGAAAAAATAGCTTAATAAGAAATATCTTAGCGTTATGCTCGCAGTATCAAAACGGCCTATGTAACATGGTGGACGTATTATACATAGAGGCTACATAATCTCTGAACGTGCTTTCTATTCCAATTAGTAAAATCTTCCTTGTCTTACAAAATGTAATTTTTGCCATGAAAAGGATATGTGAAAAATCAAAAGAATGAATACTCAGGGTGCGGTTTATCTGCTTTTTCCTCATTTGCGGACCAATTTGGCATTCAAAGAGAGAGAGATAAGGCGTCTCTCTTCAATGGGAATTCATTTCTAAGAATTACATTCTTTCATTAACACGACTTTTCCACGTTTCTTCGTTCCCGAGAGAACTCGGTTTTTTGGTGTACGCTTTCAAATACATACATATTCATACGTGCTCTATATAAAAATGGCATGCAGTGAATGTGAGTTACTCTCATAAAAGGAAAATAAATGCTCTCCTCGCGTCTCCTCCAACGGACGCTACACATTTGGCCCTCGTCCAGCCGACCGTGACACCTCTCCATCCATCTTCTGCTCTTTTGTGTCCCTTTGCCTCGCTTCACTGGATTCCGACCTTTCCTAAGAAGGTCTTCATGTTTTCAGCCTCAAAATATGAACACCCGACATTACGAATCCCGATATTCATACGCAGTGCTGCCAATCTGACTTTTTCACATTTCACGGAATTTATATCCACTTTCCGGCGAAAAGAGTCATTTCCGGAGATTCGGAAAGATTCACGGACAATTCAATTAGTAGAAATAACCACTGTAGTGATTCGCTAAGGTTCTCCTTCCAGTGTTGTTTCTTTTATATCCTATTGAGGAAGAGAGTTATGTTCATGTATAAAATCCATTAATGTTTAATTTATTTCATTTTTGTATGAGCTAGTTCATGTAACCCTCCTACCGATGTAATCCATGTTATGCAATCTATCCTGGTAATCCGTCTCCTTCTTTCCCACAACTTTCGCAGGTTTTTCGTACCCCCCTCCCCTTTCTCTCTGTTGGTGTTTCCTTGTAGTGGGAACATTTTTTGTGCGATAAGAAAATCAGTTTTTTTCTGTACCAAACCATATTTCTTTCATTTCTGTTGCCACCAAGTGATTATAATATATGTATACAGATTTAAAATCTGATTATATTATAGTTTAAAATCTCATAATGTTATACATTCGTATTTGTACATATAAAATTCTGACAAGGGTAGAATGGAAGATGGGACTCTCTAGTCCCAATATTGCCCAACAAAGACGTTTTTGGATAGCCAAGTGGGCAACGCGTACGTCTTTTGACCGCCGAAAAGCTGTCCCGGGTTCTATTCCCGGTGGGGGCATACGAGCGTAATGTCCTAAGGTGTCGAAGCACTTTTAACAATACCACTACTTCTTCTCAAAGACGTTTCCATTGTATTGTATAGTACATTTCAAACCTTTCATGCCACAGATATCTTGCCATCCGAAGTTGCTAAAAGTCGTTTGTAAATAAAATAAAGATTCGAATGCAAAAAATAAATATTAATGCCTATTTTGCGTATTCTTTTCTTTGATGGAATAATTGGATTTTCATAAATAATTACCTGAGAGGACATTCGACTTATTTTTGACTGATTGTACCAGAAATTCAAAGCCTAAACTTGGCATCTCAGCGACCATGAGATAGGCCAATTCACTCTTATTACTTCCAAGAAAGGAACTTCTTCTTCGCCTCTAATTCCAACCTCTCTATAACATTTTTCAGTGCGCGGCGAACTCTCATCTCTTGTTTACAAGAGCGCATTGTAATGAAGTACGGAGCGTACAATTTCCAGAGAAGATAAACGGAGTCGGAGAAAAACGTGTGTCACTCACGGTGCGCACACTTGGATTCGTGTGAAGTAGCGGTAACTGTCATAGAGATGGGGGATTGGGGACACAAAGCGCTACACTCTATTATATTCGGAGTGGCGTTGTGAAGGAGCAGCGGGCGGTCATTGTGAGGCGCATATGGCAGCATAAGAATAGAGGTCAATATTTATCCCATTCGGGGCCACCGGTAATTCACTCGTTCCCAAACCCAACTTCACATTTTACCATTAACTGGTATTCCTATGCTCCGAAACTCAAACATACAACATTCTAAGTGTTAAGTACTTTCTTCTTTATATCTCATTACGGGTAACAATTATTTAATCTTTCAGGAACAGCTTCAAATATTTCTGACATTGAGCAGAATGCGCTCAGGCGAGAAAAGTCGGGACTTCGGGACCTTCTGGGGTCGAACCCATGATATCTACGGTTGAGATATCACATATCCTGGTGGCTTCCCGACATAGTTTACACGACATACAAGGGCCAAATCAATGCTTGTGGTTACATCTGTTACGTTGTACGCTATACGTTACACTTTGGGCTCACGGATAGCCAAGTGGGCAACGCGTTCGACTTCGGTGAAAGTGGTCCGGGGATCGATTCCTGGTGGGGGCCTACGAGCAAAATGACCTCAGCTGTCTAATCACTTAGGTATAACAAGAATACTGTACGTTACGCTTTAACTCTATTACATATAGACGCTTCTTCGCTACTTAATATTTTACCCTATCCTATAAAAAAAGGTAAGCCATTAAACGCCACGGTATTATACAAAGTTATATTATTAAGAGAAGAAAAATAGCACCGATTTGAAACTAGTTAGTCGATAATGTCGTCGAACAAAAAACGAGCGATATATAGCTAAATGAGCACTTACGTTTGACGGGAGAATGTCGTCGAAATTACAGTGGTAGCTCAACTTACGATCCGCTCAACACACGAACTTTTCTACGAGTGAACTTTTTCCGCACTCCTTTATGACCTCAAGATGTGAACTTAATTTCTACAACCAAAAGGTGCTTTCATAATCCCGAGTGCTGTTGTATGTATGCACAGATGACCACGTAATAAACCTCTCCCTGATGCATTTTTTTTGTAAAATTTGACAATTTACGAGCATCGTATTAATTTTCCTCTATCATAGTAGAAAGCTAATAAAAGATAATGTGATTCTTACGAGATATTCTTTTGATAAAGATAAAAACTCTACGAAGATAGCTCTTGGAGAGAGGGTCCCCTCCGTGAGATTTGCTACTCGTATTACCTCGCGTTCACTTTATATGCAATATTTAAGCGGATTATTCTAACAATGTCCGGGAATTTAGGCAGGAAAGATCCCTAAAATTAACACGCTGTCTCAGTGTTTAGAATCAGATCAGATTCCACACACGTAGCCATGAGGTTCTCTGCTTCGTTTACGTTTTTCATTGGCATTTTCAGAAGAAGAAATTCTGTTAATAATAGAGAAGTCGACCAAAGAGATCAGTCATAGGTAAGTCCTTATTTACTACTGTTTTATTTTCATAATCGCTCGAAGATTGTATTTGTATAACTACATGTAACAAAAAATGATTTAAATGATCAAGGCCAAATTCGTTTTTCTCTCGTCCCTCGGGGATCATATTGCAACCTGCAGATGTTTAAATAACGTTTTTCTACAAAATTTCCAAAAGACAGAACGGATTGATTTACCGTAAGATACAACAGAAAACTGGGTTTCGAGATACGACCTTTTAGAGATACGAACTCCGGTCTGGAACGAATTGAGTTCGTAAATCGAGGCAACTCTGTACGTACTTATTGATTCAGAAATGAGTGTTGACGAAGAGAGGCTTGTAAAAATCCGTAAAAAGCCCAATTCTCCTTCGAGATCACGCACTCGGTATACTTCACAGAGAGAGAAACCTCATCAACAACACCTTTTCCTTCTTTCGCCACATTTCACGGAAATCAAAGATCTTACCAAAGTTCTCGAGTTCCACAGATGCTAACACCGATGTCTATCGGAATATCTCAGCTCCGAACGACGTGATTCGAATCCATACTAAGATTTAATATTCCATGACGAGATCTGTGTCGCAGCAGCCCATTGAGAGCCCAACCAAGAGGCGTTTAAAGAGGGACCGCGTCGGATCATTTACCTATCAAAGCTTAGTAGCGCCCAATTCACTCACGATGCTCAATTGTTTCACAAGCAACCTACGAAGTGCGAACGCGTTGCCCTCTAGCGATCAAATGTATACATCTCAAATATGCCTTCTTTAAAGGAACAAAATAAAATTGAATGGGGTTCTGTTCTTGGCGTTTATCCGGGACTGCTGCAGGGAAACGTCCTAAAGACTTAGAATATCCTAAACGTTGTTTTAGGAACAAAAATATAAAGTTCTACTCTTAGTGTGACGAGAGAGACACCGAATGTCAGCAAGTAGTATATTAGAACTGTTGACATTAAAATGCAGTATATTAGAACTGTTCAGCTAAGGGTTACATTTACATTTACATTTACATTTACATTTAAGCCCTGCAAACCGCCAAAGGCGCGTGGCAGGGGGTGTAAAACACCTATATCCCTAACTACCCTGGATAGCTATTAGCTTCTCTGATACTTCGCGGGAAAAATGACCAAAAATATCTATCCGTCCTGGCGACTATTTCCCTGTATCGTTTTTTTGTTTTCTTTCGAAGATTACGTGCGTTACTAGCTGGGATGAGAAAATCAACTATCTCCTCCCCGAGATCCGTAGTGACAAACTTATCGAAAAGCTTCCTACGGTATTCAAGTCTTCTATCACTAAGCGAGTTCCATCCGAGGGATTCTATCATTGCCGAAACACTGCTGTCAAAACTGAAATCTCCCTTAACGAACCTAGCTGCCCTACGTTGAACCATCTCAAGATGGGATGTTAATCCTACTTCGTGAGGATCCCAAATCGCACAGCAATACTCAAGGAGAGGACGAATCAGGGAAAAGTACGCTATTTCTTTTACACTCGATGAGCAGCCCCTCAGAATTCTACTGGCTAAACTTTGCATCCTATTCGCTTTACCTACTATGCTTTGAATATGCTCTTTGAAGGAAAAACTACTACTGAGTGTAATACCTAGGTATTTATGATGCCTCACAAACTCCAACGGATATCCTGAAATATTATAGGGTGTGCGGGTACCCTTGGCGGAACGCGTAAAAATCATAGCTACGCACTTCTTTACGTTCAAATCAAGCTGCCAGTCACTGCACCAACCTGAAATAATGTTCAAATCATTCTGCAAACAACCAATGTCGTCCGGAGTTACGATCTCTCTGTAAATAACAGTATCATCGGCGAATAGCCTAACCTTACATCTAACATTATCCACTACATCGTTAATATAAATTAGGAACAAAATCGGACCTAATACACTACCCTGCGGAACACCGGATGTGACGCAAACCTCTTCTGATAAAATTCCGTCCAACGCAACCCGCTGCGATCTGTTTCCTAAAAATGATTTTATCCAATCAACAACTTGTTCGTTTATCCCGTAAGCAATCAACTTATGGATTATTTTTACATGCGATACTCTGTCAAAAGCTTTTCTAAAATCCAGAAATACAGCATCTGTACTGGTACCCTTATCAGCTGCTTTAACTAAGTCATTGACAAAAAGGGCTAACTGGGTATCGCATGACCTACCCTTACGAAAACCGTGTTGACATTTACTAATTGCCCCCTTATCATCTAGAAAACGCATAATTGAACTGGCAATAATATGTTCAATTATTTTACAGAAAATTGATGTTAAAGATATCGGTCGGTAGTCTTCCGGTTTCGAGGAACGCCCTTTCTTAGGAACTGGAGTGATATGCGCTCTTCTCCACGACATAGGTACAACTCCCTCATCCAAGGTTTTCCTATAAAATACATAAAGAAAGGGAGCAAGCTCATTCGCCAGTGTTTGAATAACAAGCGATGGTATACTTTCTGGTCCCGGCGCTTTCTTCTTGTCTACCGCTCTCAACAACTTTACTATTCCATCCACAGACAACTCGATTGGCCCCATCTTTGAATCAACCCGCGTAGAAAATTCGCTCGTGCGTCCATCGTCTAAAGTAAAACTTTCCTGGTAGTGTCGATTAAGTAAATTCGCTTTTCCCATCGAATCACTAATCATTAATCCCTCATCATTAACAAGGCTGGGTACTGAAGACTGACCTCCACGGGATTCTCGGACATATGACCAAAACTCCTTCTGGTCGCCTCCTAAAGACTCTAAAAGGGTTTTAGATCTATACTCGCGAAACTCATTCTGTGATTCTTCCTTAACCAATGGTTAGATGGAAGAAGAGACTTCCTAGTCTCAATCTCGCCCGAATAAAGTCGCAATCTTATTCTTATTATTCATGACAAGCGAAAATGTATGTTTGACCCCTACCTTACGAGAAAACGAAACATAAGTGTTAACTCATTGAATAAAGTTATCTTCAGATGATCAGATTTTAAAATTATCAACCATAAAATACACTGCATACTTTTTCATCTGAATATTATTCTTTGAATATTATTCAAATATTTTAGTATTTTGGCCCAAATTTTCCTTTTCACTGTTTAATCCAATCGCTCACCTCATAGATGATCTCAGGAGATGTTAACGAAATACGATAATGGACATGGCTAATTTGACTCTCAATACATTAATAATATGGACCCAGAATATTGATCCCACTCGAATGGTTAAATTATGGAAAAGAAAAAAAATGGAAATGGGTTTTATTTGCCAAATGGACGAAGTGCCACAGACTAGTGATGTTCCTTCGAATGGAACTGAACTTAAAAGGTGCTAAGACGGTGACTGTAAAAATTTCAGTGTTTGAATGAAGTCGTTTAATTGTTTTTCTTCCAATGCAGATGGAAACAAGCTACCGCCATCGGTAATATCTAAAAGAAAAACTCTCCGTAGAAGCAAAATGGCATACAAAATATTTAATGACAAAACTTGTACAAATTCCACAAAAAATGTAGTACACGTTAACCGGTTTCGGCGTAAATTTAGGCCATTTTCAGTTCAGTTCTGATGATGGCGTAAATTCATGCCGAAACCGGTTAACGTGTGCTAAAGTTTTTGTGGAATTTGTACAAGTTTTGTCATTAAATACTTATCTGTCATGAATTTCCACCAAGTATGTCTTTCCACCAAGTATATCAGCTAACACTCAACCCTTCATGAATACACACGCAAATAGCCATGCACTGACTAGGATTCGAATTCGGGACCTCACTTTTTCAAATTTAGCTCAATAACCACTATGCCACCGAGGGCAGCTATAATTGTGCATTCTCATCCTTAAGATTGGATGAATTGAATTAGCATTTGTATTTTGTATTAATGATTGTCGGGAAAGCGTCACGGTGGTTTGTTAAAGAGGCCATCCATATTAATATTTGATGCATTTATATCTCATCTTAAAGATACAACGAAGAAAGACAGAATTATCGACAGCAAAATCTAAATAGCACTTATTCCAGGAGGCCTTAAATCATAATTAAAACCATTAAACATTCCTATTCACAAGCCCTTCAAAGCATTAATGCGCGAAGAATGGGATAAATACACGTGTGATTTAATTCATCTAGAAATTACAAATTACAAATTACCAATGAAAAGATTTTTAAAATGTATCAAGTTAGAAGGTGAAGATGTTATGGAATGCATTGAAACCATAGACTGTCATACAATCCTGTAAGAAATGTTGCTTACGCAATGATTTGAACGGGATAAAAGATGAACTGATTTATTAAGGTAGTGAAAGATGCAAAGTGGAGTTTGAAGATAGCAATAGACGAAGATTTTTGTGGTTTCCAAGGCAGCATTGAAATTTTGGTATTAGGTTTCAGGTTTTTAAAAGTACTTTTTCTGCAAATTTTATTGCATTTTTATGAGGTATGACATCTAAGTATTTTTCGCTCAAAAAGCTGCTTTTCTTCTTATTATTTGCTTTGTAAAGGCTACAAGTATGGTAAATGCTATGTGAATGGTTTTCCGAAAGAAAAATGGTAACCCAAATCCAAATGTATCATCTCGCCGTCGTTTATTTTAGTAATAAATAATTTCCAAATTAAATATTTTTGGCTATAATGCAAGTAGTATCTGCAACTTTTACAACCGAATATTGTAGCATTAGATACACATCAATCATTCTCAAGCTGTTGGTTAATAAAATCATTCACTTGGTGTGGTTAGAGTTAATCAAAGTAATATGTAGGTATAATCCAAGAAAATAAGAGTGAAGAAAGGAAAAGCAAAAATAAAGCATAGAAATGGGATTTCTGCAGTGAATTGGATGGATGGAAACCATGAAAAATCAACATCGGAATATCTTAGTAACTATGTGATGTATCACTGTGGAAATTCAACAAGATTTTTTAGCCTACATTATGAAAATATGAGCAAATATTTATGATAAATCTGAGATTTCGATGGAAAAAATCAAAATTCATAATATAAAATATACAACTTCCTTCACTATTTCCATAAGAGAACTATTAGGAAAATAAATAGTAATTCCAAAAGGAACAAATTAATAAGAAGGTATGCCAACGGGTGCATAAGGTAAAACCTGCTTTCAATAGTCATAATGAATACTCAAGGTTTGGATATTAAGACGTAGAGACTTCAATTACGAATGTAGAATAATGCAGAGTAAATCAGAAACGAGGAGTTATAAAAGGGAGGCGTGAATTCAGCACAACACTTTCCTTCATTTCATGGCAATAATCCTTTCGTCGACCTTTTCCCCTTTCGCTCCGACGCACACACTTCATCAAAAACGGATATTCGGCTGCTTTTTGAAATCGACCGAGTGCAAAATCTCAAAGATGGCGAAGGGTACCCATGGGAACCAATATAACATCGCTTTGATTTCACGCACGACGAACTCTAGCACAAATTGGATGCAACTACTTCGATATGATTTAGATAAATGGGTTATTACGATTCACGTCTTTTTTCTACCATTATTTTCTATTAATAAAGGAAACATTTCCAAAAATATTTTTTTCTGCTAGTTATCGGGTGATACCTGGCAAATCAAAGGGACAAGTTCCGAGAAATGTTTGGACTCACTGGTTCCTTAAGAGGCAGATATCTCTTGGGCCGGAGGACAGTCTCCTGGAAAAGAAATTAGATCTGTGAGAACATCATTGGATTCATATAATTCTTCAGAGAAGTGGAAGGCATTGGTTCGAGTAGCAATTACCCATGACACTTCAGTTTATTACTTAGGTTTCCCCAGGCACATCGTCCGATGTTTATCCAGGTTCCCTTTCCTTCCGATTGATTTACTTAAGGTAGCAAAAAAAAATGAATATCGTAAATAAAATTTTAAGTATCGTAATAAAAAGTATGTATCGTAACATCATAATAAATAATGTCGTTTTCAAAAAATGAATCTACTCTAAGTACACCAAATATATAAATGATCAATGTGGTTCGCTCACTTATATAATTAGTCTACAAGCTTCTTTCCATCCTTCCCACAACTTCAATACCTAAGCATATTCTAATTAATATAATAATAATTTTCCCTTTATAATATTATCTAGTTATCATATATTAAATTTTTACGATTGAATGATTGTAAAACTTTTAGAGACAACTAAAGAGACCTTTTAAAAACTATTCGCAGATTATGAGAGTTATATGCGTAACTCAAATTACTTGCAAAAACTTTAGAGAAAGCTAATTAAGGCTGCATTAACGCTACACGAGAAGACGAAAGGGAATTATTCCCAGAGAACATCTTTCACTCTAATTTGCGACGCAATCATTCATAATTTTTAAAGAAGAGGATTTGATCCTTTGGGAATACAGTGGAAGAGAGAAGAGGGGATCCTGGGGAAAGGGCACTTTCTCTGAATTAAGATTTGCTGCTTACGCAGTACTGTATTCGTAATTTTAATGTTCATTATTACAAAGAATATTAAAGTAAATATGAATAAATAAAAAATAATCAAAATCCACTATTTCGGCCGCAAATTTGTGGTAGTTCTTCATGATGAAAGAGGAACAAGAACGGACCTGCTGATGACGCTTAGAAACATAGGTCGAGTGCATTAAATCCTGTGGTAACGTGTATAAGCTGTCCTTATTCCTCTCTCATAAAAAAATAATCAATTCGAAATCTTCAGCACTTTGAATTTTCCTGGTTATAAGTGCATATAGTGTCGGCTACCGCTCCTTTTTACTTTGCCATTTATAACGTTGATATGAACGAGAAATGAAATTGACCCCATATCGCAGCCCTGAGAAACACTGCTAATCCATCATTTAAAAACAAAGGAGCTGAGACCACGCGTTGAATTCTTTCAATCAGAATGCCTGTGTTTTGGTCGTCAATCACGTAAGACTTATGTTTCAGCAGTTACTTCGCTTTTTGTCGAAACTAAATAATAATAATGGAACTAATTCCTAAAATCTAGAAAGTGTCATCTGTCCAGAAGAATCCGTCTGCGGCATGAGTTGTATATTTATTAAGGAGAGCTGAACCATATCCTAATGAATGAAATATTTTTCAGTTGTGTTCTGGTACAGGATAAGGAATAGTTATCTTAAATTTACTTTTGTCTCAGTCTTTTTCATGGCTGCGATAATATGAAATAGACTGAGGTATGAGTGATGCTGAATAATGGCTTAATTAGAATTCTCCTTATGGAATGCTACGGAAAGTGTTTCTCGTAGAGTTATTGTGCTTCATTTATGTGGAATTGTTCCACTTGTAACATCCAGGCTCAGTGAGAAAAGCAAGGGCAAAGTACCTCACTCCTCATATTGACTGGTCCTCTCCAAAGCTTCTCTGCTGATGGTGGTGGGGATGAGGTTCAAAGCAGCATTGGGGTGAAGACTGTACAGACAAAGAGAGCTAACTAAGTCTCGCATGAGCGCCCTTTACGGAAACGAAGTTGAATGCGCGTAAATGGAACATATTCAATTAGGAATCGCATAAAATATTTACGTTTTGCGTGCATTTTTTTTTTAAACAATAAAAGTCAGCGTCATCGTTCGGAAATCGTTCTGTTTTTCTTTTCTCCGTCACTGGAGTGATGAGAACGGAGCCATGCGTTCATCTAAGGATTTGCTGAAGGACACAAGGGCAAGCACATTTGCAAGTGAGGCTACAAAGAATGCAGGAGGGATCCCTTGGCCATAAAAGTTCCATTATCCGCCGAACATTGAAACTATCTAACGCTAACAGCCCCCACCGCCCCTCTAGGGGCTGAGCCGCCCCCACGCTAACCCTCGGGGTGACAGAGATAGAAGCTGCGCATTGTCATTCGGGTCGTCTTCCGACAACACCCAAAAACGATTGCACTCACAAAGGGCATTGGCCAGTTACTCTCTGCTTCCGCAAAAGCAGCCCCCGAATGGAGACCACCTTCCTCTCAGCCGCACCCTCAACCTCGATCGCTGCACTCAGGCGAGCCGTCAACTTGACGCGGCGTGCACTCATACCACACGCATGGAAGAAGCCTTCCCACCCTAAATTAAAGATCCACCCCTCAGAGTTCTGCGTTCTCGGCTCGGCCGTCTCCATAAAAGGGGTTCTTTAAAAGTTTTACATCCGCTTCTGGTTAGCACGTTCACTGCTATAGCAAATTCCAGGATTATTCACTCCTGTGCAGAAAACGTTTTTTTCTAGGTTTTTTAAATGCTTTTGGTAATTTGTAATGGTTAGTAGAGATGAAAGTCTCATTGCTGTATTAAAACAAAAATTAAACAATAGACGAGCGTTTTCCGCATAGGCTCTGGAAACTAACGAACGATTACGCATACATTTTTCTCGTATATCTGTAGCATACCCAATTTTCCAGGGTAGAAGCACAGAAACTCATAACCGACCGCTCTAAGAAACTATTAGGGACCGGCATGATGCTCTGCTAACTGCTTATGAGGCGGATTTTACCCTTCCTTAATTTCACTGCGACACGCTTTTGCCAATCGTCAGCCTTTTTGATGGACCAAAATTTGTTTACCGCCATCCTCCGCTATCCTTTCATGCATCGCTTCGTCTCGGATGGGATTTATTTAGACTCCCTTGCTTGTGACGACTAACTGTGCAAGAAAAGACGAAGCTATTGCAAAGCAGGCTATACTTTTTATCTCTGAGGCGGCTGATTGCTCCGTCAATGGCGCTGATATTGAAGTAACTTCGCTAGCAGTTTCGCTTTAGAGCAGAAAATCAATTCGGAAGTTCTTCGCAGTGTTTTCTTTCATCGCAATCTCAGTTTATAAACAAACCATAGATGCAGCGCACTGTTTGGCGGTTTGCTGAGCGCACTCTTCTGGAGAAATCCTGCTCTCACCACTAACGTTAAAATTCGAGATTTATACCAATTTTATAACTATATATTGCACGTACATAAGAATAATGCGCAAATCAATCAAGACAATAAAACTCTAACCTAAGAAATTCAAAGCTAACTTTTACCCCCTCCTACTCTATCCTCCATCGCCAAACTTGGCTAAATATAATTTTCCAGCTTGCAAATATTCTCAACGTATTTAGCATTTGGAAATGCATGATGAAAGAATATGTTTACTGTAAATATAGCTGTGAAAAAAATACAAGATAATTTGAAGTTTTCTAAGAAGTTTCAGAAATCAACAATATGATTCCTAAGTATAGAATAATTACAGTACTGAGAAACGACCAAAATACATAAGTACCTCAGGATGTCCTTGTGTGCCGGGAAATAATAGAAAGGAGCGGAAGGTTCACGAAGAGAAGAGGTGAAGAAAACAAGCCGTCTCCATGAAACGGGGTTCTTGAAAAGTTTTAGATCTGCATCTTGTTAATATTGATATTGAGACTATCGACAAAATTGCTAAGTAAATCCTATTCTTCACTAAAGATTTGCTCGACAGATAAATAAACCGATCATAAAGCTATAAGAGACCTCTTTATTTACAAAAGTGTTTCAAAAGTAAACAAAACACGAAAAATAGGGAGAAAGAGAGAATTTCATTTATGTCTTTAATCGGCAGGTATTTTAAGTACAACTTTGTTGATGATCAGCTTAGATATGCCTCAACGAAGAAAAGAATAACTTTTAAAAGAAGCATAACTTTTGAAATGTTTTCTCAGATGGAACCCAGATTTCATGACAACTATAATAGGCTACGTTAGTCCTCCGCTGTTACGAATGCATTTCTTACAAAGTCGACGTCATATCTTACGTATTATAGGTGTATAAGTGGATACATTTTAAAACCATCTCGAAGCGGTGACGCAGGCGCGGGATTATTTTCCATGACTCTGCGAACGCTCAAAACGCGAACTGCGCATGCGCTGCAGCTCCGAAATGATCCTGAGCTGTCTCCGCGAATATACCCTAAACATTTAAACGCTTTAGGTCTTCAATAGACTTCACATACCTCCAGGACATCGAACCGTAATATTTTTTCGTTGCGGTTTTCGCTCCGGTTCAACGAAGATAACAAACATCAGTTTAGTTCCGGTTTCGCTCCATCTGCCGACGTCTAACCGATTCGAACCGATTTTTTTCGCTCCGACCATTGAAACATAATATTCTTCTAAAGGTGATTTATTATTTCTAGCTTTCTTCATTTACGTCGCATAAAAATACATTCTAGAATAACACTTAGTAATGGTAGTTAACGTAAGAAAATAATAACTAATAATTGTTGCCGTTATTTGTTGATTGGTAAATATTCCTCCGATTACATCAAAGTAAAATGTTCCTTGTCGGGAACCGAAAATCGGAAATGGATGAAACTGTTTTCGATTTCTGTTTTTGGTTCGTGTAAGGATCGATGCTATGTCTGTCTCCCAACCGCTCACATCCCAATTGCTTTTGAATCCAATCAGAGGGTTGCATTACCCATCAGTTCGCATTTTCAAGAAAGAGTTCAGTTAAAGTGTGGTTTAACTGAGATTATTAGCGAAATAGTCATATTTAACCTCGCAAAGAGCAGCATATTTCTTTTACAGTAATCTTCGGGTTAAAATTATTTACGATCTCTTAAATCTCAATAAATTTTGGAAAAATCCTGCTTGGGGAATCAAGAATTTTGAGAGTCGACATTTTTGACAGTTTCGAGAAATCTCGAGATCGATATTTACACATGGTTTCCGTAGATACTGAATCACTATGTGAGACAGACTGTCAATAATACGCAAATTCGTTCTTAGTGCTAATCATATGGACGCAAAATATAAGTTAATTTAACGAGAGAATTCGAATAATAAGTAGCACCTCTTTTCAGTTCAATAGCATTTCAACGGCCTGTTTAGTAGCGTCATTTTGACTAGGATTTCACGTTTTCTTTCAATTAACAAATGATCCACAAAGAGTAAACGAAAATGAAAAAAGTCAGGGCTGACCTTAAAAGTCAGGCTGAACTTAATTCGACTAACTTTTCAGTCCATTTAGCCTGCTTATGGTTACTATAAAGAAGTAAAGTAAATCACAAAACCATCAAATATACGTTTACAGGCTCAATGTACATTTCGAAGACATTTTCAAGAGAGTGGAAAAAAATTAAGAGAAATGTGTCAGCACTAAGTAGGTTCACACAAAGAATGAGGCAAAACAAAAGACAAGAAAAAAAAATTACGACCGAGAATCTGGAAGCTTATGTTTTATCAAAGACCCAGTACTTGTTCATGAGGCGGTTCCTATATTAGTATTTGTGTTAATTTTCCAAAGAAGTCATTGTCTTAATTTTTTACCAACCTTAAATCTTGTGACGAAGTATGACGCGATAAATCCTGCATGTGCTTAGCGACTGTTGGAATCTCCGATAAACAAATTAAGCCACGTATTGTATAACGTAGAGAGATGATCTTGATTTTGTCTTGCTAATGCACTTTAATGGACATCGAAGCGAATGATGTCATACGCTACCGATTCATCCCAAGGTTCTACATTGGCTTTTGCACTACTCAGCAGACTTTTTATGTTACGATTATAAATCAAACAGGTGTTGATGCACTTGTTAGCATTGGTATTATTATTGGTATTATATAAAAAATAAATATAAAGGTGTATATCAAGAATGTTTTTATCCGCTCATGATGTCAATGCACTTTTTAGAATCGATACTTGTTCATTTCCACGTATCGCTGTATTGTGAAAGAACGACCGATGGTAATGTGTTGCTCAACAAACTTCGCCACTGGAATCAGACTCAAGAAGCAGTTTACCGCAGCTCAGTCGGCTTAGGTTAAAAGAGGATTTCGGGTCTCCGTTCCCTCATAGGATGAATTCTCACTCAATTGATTGCGAAAGTTTGCGATTGGTAAGCGCAGTTTCTTTTGGCAATTCCTGTAGATTGGAGACTCTCACAGATCAGCCACTGAAATTCGCTACGAATATAACGCACAGTCCCACGCAAAACCTTCCACGTGGGCTCAAACGATGAAGGAGCCGACGCATAAACTTTCGCCGCATAAAGAAACGAACGGACACATTTATTAAGTCTTGGCGCCTCACTTTAGTCGACCAAATCCCTCCATCACTCATTAGTTAACGCATTTTGCATCGGTTCAGTACTATCAGACTTAAAACTTCCTCTAGCGTACAAAGAATTAAACATTATTAATTAAGCAAAACATACAAAACCGGATTCGATGGAAAAACTCGAAGTCGTAACGAAATTTTCCGCTAACATGATAAGCGATTTCCTAATTCACAATTCCTTCTCCATCCTCCGACTCATTTCCTCACCCCCCCCCCACAGACCGCACCCCCTCCCACACAACACCAATCCTCACCCTGCTAACTTAATTCCTCACCACCTCCTTCCACTTAAAATTTTCTCAACCATGAGGTGTGTTCCTATTGCATCCCTGAGATGATTTCGGTAAGACTCCGATTGCGGCTTGTATTTTATTTTGGAGGTAAAAGTCGTTATAAACACGCATAATATTGTTCTTATAATAATATTTGAAAACGGTGAAAGGTAAGGACAATATACTAACAAGAATAATCTTTCTCGGAACTCTTAAATACAACTGCAGGATGATTCGGCGTCTCCACGATGTATGTACGTTTTGTCGACGATGTTTTTCCGCGTATATTACGTATTATCATTTTACCGATTGATATAGTCCAATATTATATATACCGATATATATAAGTCCAATGAATAGCTGGGGATTCTTAAGCTTATAAATGCATTATAAATGACTTTGTGGATAAAGGATAAAGAATCATCTTAAACAAATGAAATACGAGGGTATGTAAAAGCACTGTTATTACAATAAGATAGTTAGGCTTAAATGGATTAAAGATTCATCCTTTGTAAATGCTTGAAGGTAATTCAGTTTTCAATAAATCTTTTCTCTTGGTTTCAGGGGTTGCCTTCCTCCAATCCAACCCAGACCAACTAGATTCCAACCCTTCGGTTTCGAAGCAAACACCACATTTACACTATCTTCAGATATAAATCTTCTTTTTCCTATTTATTATAAATCTTCTTCTAAATTATATTTACAGAATCCCAACAATACCATATATGTAACTCAAAGAAAAGCAATCCAAAACATTCCACAAGTAGCAGTAGTATTTTAATACCTCAAAAACTCGTGTCGGTGAAACATCCCGTTCCCCTTTCTTCCTTATCTCTCGATTTATTCTCCATTTCCCAAATAGAATTTCCGCGCTAAGGAGGGGAAATCTTATATTTGAATCAAATTACTCCGTTTTCCGGTCTCATCAAATCGGAGAGCCCAATTTGCCTCCCCATTTTCACATTTAAATTTCCGTAAATTTATCAGGCGATCATTCCAATGTGCAGTGGGCGAATTTTAGAGCAAGACATGCATATATAATATCGACGTATTAGCAGCCAACGCCTGTTCATCGTCCAAAGGAGAGACCGTTTGAAATTCATGTTCTCATTCATACAGCAACTTCTTGTAAATGGGAAATTGTTGCCAAGGTGATACATGGCGGTTATCGACACGGTTACGTCTAATTGTGAGGGCACCTAACTACGATAGCCTCGTATCCATGGGAACGAATGCAAATAAAGAGAACGCGATCTTAAGCTAAAATATAAAGACTCAGTTGTTTCAGTTGACTTCCCAGAATTAATTATAAACTTACTGTTTAATTAAACGGATTATTTAGAAAGATAAAAAAGACTTGATAACTTATTGATAAGACACCAGGAAAAGGGTACAGGTTACTTTGCATTTAACCATGGATCATGCACCTAGGAAAAATCCTAAGGAAAAACGGACACGAAAAATGGACTCTAACTTAATATCTTCCGCTTTCCGGGCGGATGCTTTAGCCAATCAAGATATCGATTCAAATTTTTAAACTGAACTGGATAATCATCCGTCCGGAAAGTGAAAGATTTCAGGTTCGAGTCCTGGTCATGTCAGACTTTTTTCACGTCCGTTTCTACTTGGGATTGTTGCTAAGAATTAGGATAAATTTGTATTAGGGAAATCATCCAAAGGGTGCAACTGAGTCCTAGAGGTTAAACAAAATCTTGAAGAGAGAGACTGCCCTTATATTTCCGTCATAGAAGACTCAGCGAAGAGCTCTTCAACGAAATCAGAGGAATAAAGTTCTATAAAAGCCATCATAGAAACGTATGGAAGATATTTAATCAATTGTTTGGAAAATCTGAGAGTGAAAGTAACTTCTTCGCAGGTGAGTTCATCTCGAGTGAAGGTGTGCAGGCATTCGAGGTGCCGCCAATCCGCGAGATCCCCCTTCACTCCACTTTTCAATCTCCTGTTTAACTCAATTCAATTACCGCTCTTCTCCCTCCTTCCCATAGGCCGCGTTTTCCCGTTTGCGCATGTCAATCAAACCACCAATGCGGTTCCGAGGAGTGTGCCGATAAAAATATCTGTGATGGGCGTATGGACGCCCTCCTGGTGAAGAATTCTGATTTAAGGTAGCAAAATCGCGAGCGATGCAAGTAGCAGGCAGAGAAATGAATTATTAGCACCAGCAAAAGGACAATTTGCCATACAAAAATTTAATCATTGACAAAAAAGGTAACAGGGAAATATTACGAAATGGGGGAAAGTACGGAGTATCCTTCTATAGAGATGAGAAACAGACTATAACCACGAAGACAATTAGATGATAAAAATACCGCGGGAGGAACTCGCTGCAGGAGAGAAGATCTGATTACCAATTGAAGATTTACGAAAAATTCTTCGGTTCAGAATTTTTAGGCGAAGTAAGGCATTGTAATTCCGGTAAGAAAAAAGCACAATCTCCGAGAGGCATCAACAGAGCTTTATAAGGAAGTAAAACAGATAGTTAATTATGTTCGTTCTCTCCACAGAGCATCAGGGAAGCCAATAGAGTAAATTAGGTAAAGTGTTAATACCCCCTTCCATACGCCACTGTCAGATCGTGAGATACAAATCTAAATCTAAACGAAGATTTCGTGCACAAGAAAACAGAAATATCGTAACGGCAGTTTTTTGTAATAGTGGCGCTGAGGTCTTGGATGACCTATATCGAACCTGAGCCCGGAAGCCGTAATAGGAATTGTAGTAATTTTAGAAGTGCTTCGACGGCTAAATTTCGCAGGTGAACCCCCGCCGGGAATCGAACCCGGAACCGCACTTTCACCGCAGTCGAACGCGTTACCCACATGGCTATCCTGAGGCCCAGTTATAGGAGTCATACGACCTCTCTTCCTTTCTTCAGAAACTGAGCAAAAGTAGGGGAAACAGATTCGAAGACAAATTGTTACGAAGTTCAATCTATCTACGAGCAATCATCGACAGTAAAGAACAAAAGTTCGATCGCATGGTTTGGCAAAACGGCGATAGCCTGTGCGGTGTCAGCAGGATTTTTGAATCTTGAATTTGAAAAAACAAGAAATTTGACTGAAGTTGAAGATATTTCATCGAAATTAATCGCGATATATAGTGGACGGTCCTGCTGCCAAGTCCTGGCGAATGGAATATTTTTAATTTGTGTTTTGGTACAAGGAAGAGCAAAATGTATCTTTCATTAACTTATAGTTCAGTTTTGTTTATGACTCAGATAATATGAAAGCTACTGAGGTAAGAGTAATTCCGAATAATTGCATTGATTAAGTTCTCTTCTTTTTTAAAGTTACGTAAAGGGTTTCTCGTAGTCATTGTGCTTCACTAATGTGGACTTGTTCCGCTTATAAAATGCTGTCTCAGTAAGGAAAGCAATTGCAAACTACCTCACTCCTCATTTTGCCTCAGCCCCTCCTGCGGAACTTATCTTAGCTGATGGTGGTGGAGATGAGGTTTTAACCTGCCTTCAGGCTGAAGATTGTGCATATAAAGTGGAACAAAGGTATCTTTCGCTATCATTCGTTCCAGTGCATTCTTTTGAGGACTCAAAAAATTTAAAAACTAAAGAATAAGTTTTGTTCTTATGAAGACTTAGTCTGGTATCGGATACAATGGTAACGTCACAAATACAGAATTTCCATGTACCAATGAGTACACATACAACACTAGTATTCATACAACCCTCGATCTTTGACATAAATCATTCATTTTAACAAAATTCAATTTTCCATCTAATAATGGAGAAGATGTCACATTGGTTGGACACCGTTTTCTTTTAAAAAAGAGATAAAATAGTAACTTCTCACGCCTGGGATGCAAGCAGTGAGTAAGATGGAGCAAGTGCGTAGAAGTGCAGAGGAAAAACACAAAAACGAGATAAACGACTGTTCCGCCAAAGGAAACTCAAACAAACCAAGTGAAATGATCTAATCACAAAAGCAAAAACCAAACATTATAGACCGGAAGAGGGGAAAATGTAAATAAGGAAAATATCCATGCCGGCGGATTCTTCGGTGTAGATAGCGCGCAAAATGGAATCCATTCACAGCAGCACAACCTTCAATCCAAAATTCCAATAAAATACAAACCAGTCAAGTGAATAAATGAAGTTGCCCCATGCAACTCGATTTATGATTAGGAAAAACAGCAAATCGACACAGACGATCCAGAAGAATTTTCCAACTCGAGTGTAAATTAAAATTATGGAAAACATGTCCAAATAACTCAAGTCAGTTTTTATAAATTGTTGCGAAGCAACCAAATTGTCGAAATATCAACAAGATGTAATTATGTACATATGTAGATGTAGATGAAGTCGTTTAAAGATTGTAAAAAGAATAAGGGAAAAAGAACACATATATTTACCACAATATTGTATTACACGACCGTGGTTTCGACCCTTAAGGTCTCATCAGATGATAATATGGTATAAGTGTTCTTTTTTCGTTGTTCTTTTTTATGGAGGACTACCACAAAGTCAAGTCCGAATTAATAGATTCTAAGATTGAGAGAAGGAATATGATAATTTGCTCAAAATAAAAATCTACGAACTAAGAGAGAAGTGAATTTCCTTTAAAGGGTCTGCGAACCACCCCAAAGTCCGAAGTGAATCAAAGACAGCAAAAGATTCAAACAAAACTGCAATCATCCAAATATTAAAGCTTAAACGATTCAGTATTCAACAAAATCACAAATGGAATATCTCTCTAGAAAAAATGAACAATAACCACCGTACACCATCCAGAGGAATTTTCAAAACTGACAACTGTTGATTGAATCAATTAGAGATAGTTAAATGTTATATAAAATCGATATTTATTTCTTTATTTTAATACATCGGCCGTTAAGGAAACCATAAATGAAATTTAATAAAATATCTTATCTTAACAACTTAAATGCTCGACTATGATCAATTCTCGTAAGACGGTCGAATTTACATTAAAACTCGTCGGCCTTATTCATAATAATAATTCTTTCTAAATAACCCCAACTAACAGTTAAGTAGCAACTAAGTCCAAAAACAGTTTTCATTGATGCTGAAAAGCCTTTTAAGCATAGCCCACCACTAAGTTGGTCGCTCGTCGCTAGTGACGGCATGCCCCTCTTTGTCGAATCATTTCTTAATTCCTATCTTAGCTCGAACTTTAAATTAGTGTGTTACCGTAAACTGACATTGGGCTGGCACATCAACTATTAAAAAGGCAGCATACTTTGCAACTTTCCTTACAACCATGACTTATGGTATCATAATATGGGGAAACTCACCCATCGGAAAAATATTTTCACAGTGCAAAAGAGGGGATTAGGGCAATGGCCAGAGTTCACATGAACGACCCTTTGAAACCAATATTCAAATATTGGGGAATATTAAATATGCCGTCGGCATATGTTTATGCATGTGCTATCTACATTCAGCAGAATTCGGGCACGAAACTGGAGCACGAACGTGATCATTTAAAAAGATGAAGAAGCAAGTTGAGGGTAATACTAATAGTAGGTAACTCTATAATGATTGAACATTGATTTCATGAGTTATCCCATATAAATACACGAGGATAATCAGTTAGTATACTTTTCCATAAGAAATTTCCGTAAAATAGGTTTTCGTTACCTGCAGAGGTTGTTTCTTTTAAAAAAATAAATTATAAACAGTAGTCCTACGAAATTGAGACTAGTGTCTCAAGAAAAGAAAATGATCATCATCATATATCTAAAGGCTGGTGCCTTGTCGATGCAACCATTCCTCTGATGATCGCTTCAATGTCACATAGTTGAAAAATGATCATAAATTTTTATTTTAGGCGTGGAATATTGATATAGATCCGAACTTTCAAGGATTTTGATAAAACATACGGAAACATCGTAAACTTTTTGGGAAATAAACAACCCATCCATTTGACGACTAAGGCCATTGTTGAATGTTGATTTCATGAATCATCCCATATAAGTACACGGGGATAACCAGTTCTTATATTTTTCTATAAGAAATTTACGTAAAGTAGGCTTTCATGACTTGAAAACAGTAGAATAAATATTATAAATAATGGTAAGAAATATATTGAGTTATTATGATCTTAAGACGGACTGTTTCTAGCTTAGGAGGACCAGATATATACGGTAATAGATATATTTTTAAAATAAATTAAGTTCCGTCATGCTTGATGGGGGCGTTCGTTAAACTAGTATTGTATAAAACAGATATGTTCAGGGCCTTATTTAAGGAAAGTAATACCAGAGAAGAGAAATTGATGCGATTGGTTACGATCCTAAATTTAACATGGATTTGCAGACAAGGAAGCAAACTGACTTTGCAAGCCAAACTCAGCAAATAACGGATTCTGTAATTAAAGTCAACACAAGTGTATGAAGCACATCTTGAACATTTTCCCTCGGATTGATAAGCATGCAAAGCGCAAGGCTTCGCTCATCCACCCTCAAATAGAGCGTTTCCGCATTCCTCACACTGAATTGTTGCGCAAGATGGTGGGTTCTGCCAAACATTTTCAACTTTCCAAAGAACAGTGGATTGATTCCGCAATCTTTCTCCAGTAGCAAATGCCGCTAAGATAATTCTTAAAAAGAGAACAGATTGGTACGTAAACCCTTTGTCTTTGTTTTATTATGTCAAAGGGATTTGTTTGTCACAGTGTTTTGCTAAAGAAAATAATGCTACAGTACTACTCCAAGCTTTAAGTTCGATCAGAAAACTTTTACACTGAAAACTGGCAGGATGAAGAACTGTAATTAAAACTGACCGTCCTAATATCTATCATTGATGATTCATACTCGATAATACATTCTCTACATTACTCGACATTACACTACCTCTCAACGGGTGTGGTGTTCCGCCTGTAAGTTTTTGGTGTGCCGCATAATATCCGTGGAAAACATGAAATTTCAAATATTGTATACACTGACTTTGAGAGGTTGTTATCTTTAATGTGATTCCGTAAAGAGAGCTTTAAGATAACCAATTCCATACTTGTTGTTTATTCCTTTCAAATTAGATCTTACATTATGTTTACACTATCATTTCATATCCTCTGTATACAAATCGACGGACATACCTGTATCCTTTCAGGAAAGACATGAGAAAATTCAAAGAAAACTGTACTGTATTTATAATTAGAGATTGAAGCGGTCTGGCGTCAAACCCGGGAGCCTATTGGAAATCGCCAATGCCTTCTACATTACAATATCACATCCTCACTAAGACTCGATTGACAGGCCTGTATTCTTGCGGAAAAGGCATCAATAACAATTTATTTCTTGCGAATGAAATACACAGCATCCTGGCGTCGAACTAAGGGCTCTCCGAGGAAATGTCCTAACTGCTAAGAACAAAATAGAGTCCCGTTCTCTAACAATACCTTGGGCTAGGATTCGATATCTTTCCACGAAGTTCATCAAAAGTATTTTTTTTTGTAAATCGTCGCTTCTGGATTTTATGAGCTCGAACCCATGTTAGCTGGGTCAGATGTTTAATTTCTCCTGTTGTCTGGCCGAAGAGAAGTGTACGCTAAAAAATCAGCAATAAAAACATGCCAATGGTTTAGGCTTTAGATCTCTATTGGCTGACCCATATTTACAATTATTAGGTTATTCTAAATCTATCCAAATACCAATTTTCTTCAAAATCTGCCTTACCGACACTCAATCCTTTCCTGATTAGAACAAAACTGATAAAGATGCTCTTTAGTGTACCGCAAAGCTTGTGTGAACACGTAAGTGTGCCGTGGAAGACAAAATGTCGGAAAGCACTATTCAAATATATCGCGAGCATTGGAACCGGAAGCGGAAGTGTGTCTTTGACCGCGAGAATTCGTTGTTGTAGTAGTGTTTACACCGGCGCCTACTGAGGATGGAAAATAAAAAACGCCATAATCATTATTATTTGGGATTTTACTGCCAATTATGAAGACTGTCGCCATGGTAGTGGCATCTCCCTCTGCTAACATGACCCATATGCAGTATTTATTTAAGTGGCTTTGTGGCATTCAAAACTAAAATTTGACTTAGGAGCTAATATTTACATTATTTACAGAATATTTAGTTTTTCTTAACAGATTATATACTAGACTTATATCCTAAAAATGATTACATTGTTTAATACTTATATATTACAGTTCTATCTTAACAATATTAGGTGATGCTGTCTTTTGTATATACTTTGCAACTTTCCTTACAACCATGACTTATGGTATCATAATATGGGGAAACTCACCCATCGGAAAAATATTTTCACAGTGCAAAAGAGGGGATTAGGGCAATGGCCAGAGTTCACATGAACGACCCTTTGAAACCAATATTCAAAGATTGGGGAATATTAAATATGCCGTCGGCATATGTTTATGCATGTGCTATCTACATTCAGCAGAATTCGGGCACGAAACTGGAGCACGAACGTGATCATTTAAAAAGATGAAGAAGCAAGTTGAGGGTAATACTAATAGTAGGTAACTCTATAATGATTGAACATTGATTTCATGAGTTATCCCATATAAATACACGAGGATAATCAGTTANGTTGTGTTGAATGTGATGGGTGCTGCATATAGTATGATAGGAAGTATTAGAGAGTGTATTAGTCTTAGTTTGGTGTTGGGTGTTAATTGGTTTTTATTGTTAATTATTGATGATAATTTTGTAAGTGCAGCAGTTGTCTTTCCTAATATATAGTCGATATGAGTTGTCCATTTAAGTGATCCACATGAAGCGTTCCGAGGAGCTAGTTTTGCGTTTTAGCAAGCGACGGATCTGCGACGAGAACCATTGAATAGAAAAAACGATGGTTGATTAGTGGTTGATGGTCTTAGAAGTGGAATCAGTACTTTTTTGAACGTCTTTCTAAAGCCGATGTCAATTTGAACCATTTTTATTCAATCTGACCCCCCACCGAAAATCGCCTTCAACTATCTATCGTCATAGATAAGCATGAGGAATGAGGCTGAAATGAGATGAGGAGTGAGTCCTTTCCTACATCTACATCTACAAATGCCTCGTAAGCATAAATGAGAGACTCAAAGTTCATTAAAGTGTACTATTGAGCAATTATTTTCATAGTGCTGAGTTGGATGGTCTGGCAGCGTCTTTCAGATATGTTCTTTGCAGAACTCCCCGACTATTCATCAGGAGTCAGCCTAACGACCCAAACGTGATGACGCCGGCCGTATAGTCGACGTTACGACGAAAGATCTTAATTAAAAGACGCTGCCACACCAGCAAACTCAGCACTACGGAATATATACACAGCGAAAGCTTACGCTTGAAACTCTCTCCTTAGGTTAGAAATTTGACCTATTCCCCAAGATACAATGGCGGGAAATAACACTTTGTAAACCTCTTATTATTATAGGCTCTTTGTTTGTCAGTAATCCACGTAGACAACTATGGAATTCAAAAATACTCTGGTATTCAACTGCTCAGCTAGTCGAGCAACCAGTTTTGGAAAACCCGGCTCTTTGAGTTCTAAAATAAGTATTGTTTTAATTGAAAACCTTCTTATACAATTAACACAACTATACACTTCTTTAAAGGAATAATATCAGTTAGATAACTTTAAACATCAATTACTTTTATTAATGCAATGATACTCTTGAAATATTGGCCTATAATGCACAAGTCTTTCAGTCGTATGGTAATAATTGAGTTGTAATGAGATGAAAGTACTCTTTTGCTAGTAACTATGCCGACAAACACTAATCAAATACGATTTTAAGATATTTAAAGCGATATATGGCCAATCTATTTCCTTGCGTGATTTTTTGGGAAGCGTAGCGTTTGCAGATTATAACGTTATCTTTTTCAGTAAAGAAAAATATTTCATCCGATTTCATGAAACTTAACGAATCCAGTCAATAGTAAAATTGAACGAGTCGCAAAGAGAGCAAAACAGAGAGAGACAAGAGTGAAAGAGAGAACGAAACTCAAATCAATCAATGCTCCACCTCATCTAACGGTTATATGAATTAATTTATCACCAGAGAATACGCATTTTCCATCAAATACCCCTAATAAGAGAAAAATAAAGCAGCATGGCTATTAACAGAGTATTCGAACCCGGATTCCCTTAAAACTACCAACTGAGGTTACCAAATCGAAGGATCGCAAATAAATCAATAGCGGAAACAATGAAAACGTTAATATTAACGATATTTCGCAAAAAGATGCAATGTCATGACGCTCTGCAAGTTGCAACTGGTGAAGATTTAATTGAAACTGCTCTCCGGAGTTGAAGTGATGGTAACCAATTAGCTTCATCAGAGCGTTTCTTCGTTACGCTGGAACGGCAACGAATACATCGATTTGAATAATTGGTGCGATTGGTCGAGAAAATCAAGATGCATCAGCAGAATTCAATTCACATTGAAAAGAGACAATTTACTCGAAAACTATTTTCTTTTTTAAATTCTGCGTTTGTTTTCTCAAATTGAAACATTTATAATTTTCTCAAAGTATAATATTTATATGTACTGCAGGATTCAAAAGTAAAGGAACGCCCAATGGGGTTTTTCGACGAAAAATGAAACCAACTCGAGAAAAGGCACTTAGGGTAATGCTGACAACACTTGTCTGCGAAGTAAGGGGAGGAAGTGAAGGAGTGTTTGCGCTTCGGGGCTGGGAAAGGGTCGGCGTTGCATTTTATGCGAAAGAGATGTAAAATTACGGAGGCCAAGCTCTAAGAACGCGTAGAAGTTAGGGCATTCACGTGCGAGTTGTTGATTCTTCCTTCTTGCTAGTTACGCTTTTGGAGTCTCGTTCCAACTGCAGAATCAGTGATCGCCATGCGATTTCAGTCTTTCATATTTCAGCGAAGAACAACGTTTTGACGCTTCCTGTCATCAAATCTGCATCGGCAGAATTATTCGAGCGCTTGGTTGCGTTGCTCTTGTTTTTGATGCCCCAAGATATGCCGTCGATAACTTCTTCCCAACGATACATTTTTAGTGGTAAATGCACTCTACCAGCCTCCATCAGCAGCTTCAATTATTAATATTGGAAGAGAGCTAATCAAAGGTACATAATCTCAAATGGACGCGTCCCTTCTGGCGTCCCTTGGAAAAGGGTGCCATCTTCGGACGACCCTCTCCGCATTAGCCGGCGAAAGAGGAATTTCATGTAAGTTTTAAGCGAAAGTCCCGAGGGCGAGGGGTACACCTAAGTGAGGGGAGGATATATATAAATATATGTGTGAGAATAAATGGCAATGGAACAGTCTTCACAAAAGAGACGAAAGGAAGAATTTAGAGAACAGATGTTATGAGCACACGTTCCGAATTCTCATTCGGTGGATGCGATTGTTACGTTTCACTTTCGTGGAATTGTCAATGCTTTTCATTTTTACGTCATTCTTTTACTGCATTATCGGGTAACAATAACAATGCTGCGTGGCCACAACGCTTAGTTTTACAAGTTTAAAACAATACCTGACGGTATAAAATTCGATTCAGGGTACTGAAGAAGCTCTTCATATAACCAGAGTAGATATTTACATTCAACAGAAAAGCAAAGTAAGAATGAGGTAATAATAATAATGATAATATCTCGAACTACTAAGAAAGTACAATGTATCACTTGAACACAAACCAAGGTTCCAAATGACACACCGCCTGTAATAGAAAATGATTCGGTCGAACTTTACTTCAATAGAACCATCATAACCAATTGCTTATGATCAAACAATAGACCGAATATAACTCCTCCTATAAAACAAGCTAAATTGACATATCTAACAAATCTCCATTCTGAACACAGCAAATTTGGACACAAAATATAAAGAAAACGTACAGAAATATATATCTCTGGCGGAAGAGATGAAAGAAGTTTGCAAACTAATATCTGTCAAAATGATCCCAATAATGATTTCAGCAAGTAGTATATTACCTATATATTTACGTGAAAACCTTAAACCAATTGGAATGGAAATTATTGCCCAACCACTAGAAACCACTATAATTAGTACCTGCTCAATAGTAAGAAAATTTTTAAACGACTATTAAAAAACAATAACGGAGCCGAATCCCTCTGGTGCTTTGCATCAGGGAAAGGTGAATGTTTCCCAGCCTTCGAGCTGACAAGTACTAAATAATAATAATAATAGCAAAGCGACTTGACTATGGTGAGATTGGGAACGATGACTCCCTCACATCAAACTGTACGCCTCCCCGTCAATTTATATTAAGAAAAGGCTTCGACTTTGCAAAAGGTCGCATAGTTGTATTTTAACGTTTTTAAGATATGTGCCGATAGTAAGAAACCGAGTTTGCATGGTTGAAAGACTGGAGACACTAGTCTTCGAAAGGCCTGTGCGAGCTGCACAGTTTCGTAAAAAGATCGAATTTTCTGCTTTTTTCTGTTTTCGTTCAATATCGGCTAAATTATGCATCCTATAGAAAAAGTTGATCAATTGTATTTTAAATTAGATAAAGTTGTATACGTTTCAAGCCCAAATCAAGCTACATATGTGCAGAACTTTTGGAGAAATAGCTCTCCAAAGAGCAATTCTTTTATTAAAAAAATGAAAATTTTCGTTTTGGCCGGGTATCTTGACAAATATCGGAAAAAGAACTCCTCTCACGAGGAAACTTATGAGGAATGAATTTGAAGCAAATCTGTTTAGCTTTAATTTGAATTCAGAAGAACTCTCGGAGGGGCCCTTTACTTCCTTAGAAAACGCTATAAAACAAAAATGAATTTTAAGATTCGAAGGAAAGATAGCTCAAAAAGGTGCACAGAAGAAAAGAAATTTGGCTTTAGAAACCCAATTATTCACTTAAGAAAAAGCATTAAAGCGGAGAAACACCAGAAAGAAAGGTGCTGTGAAATAACTGCAAAACCTATTAAAAATAAACTAAATATTAAGGTGAAAGCAGTTTACAGTAGATGTGAAAGGAAAGAAAAGACTACTTAGATGCGCTTTAGTGTAGATTAACTGGAATATTTGCATAAAGAAAAGAAAAAATACGCAATTCTAAGGTTTACACTAGGTTACAAGATAGCCTCTTATGTAAGTATAAAAATAGCAATACTAGGAAATTACGAAACTTCAAGAATTCTTCAGGAATTGGCAGCTTCGCAAATGTTAACAGATGAATGATATTTTCTGAAGACCAAGGGAAAAGCATCGAAAATATATTCTCCTCTACTTATCGTAAACACGATATTATGTGAATGTTAACATAGTTTCACTTATCTTGATACAGCCTCCTCATAGAGTACAATAACAATGTAAACAACATTACAATTACATATACACAGATATGAAGAGAGACGGCGAACCAAAGCCAGACAAAGAGGTCGAAGTATAGAAGATATTGGAGATATAACGTGTTTGAATTGGGATTAGAAAAACTGAATAGAATGAGCGTATTGGAAGAAATGGAAATGGATGAGATGTTGCGAGAGACTTCTGGGCCATCTTAGAAATGCTGTCGCTATACCTTTAAAAAACTTTTCCTTCTTTTGACCTCTCTTTTCCTGTTTTTCACTTCGCATTCTGTATAGAATATTCTAGACTCTCCACTACTTACGCGCAGCAGAAAATGTACAATGCATCTATTATTCAAAAGCCATCTAAGATAAGAGACTTAAAATTCTCGTTATAAATTTGTTTCCTTTAATATTTGAACGGGTATTATGTTTGTGAAAGCGACTTTAAGCCGTTACAATCTTGATAAACTTTTAGCGATACTTTTCTGAATTAAGAAACTTGTTACCTCATCTTTAGGTAAATAGATATTTTCAAAAATGAATTTACCAGTATAAGATGATAAAATTTTGTACTGATACTGAATTCATCCTTCTAGTACCGATAAAGAGGATTCTAGAGCAGTGGTTGGGTTCTAGAATGTTCGATACTTGTCTTAGACATACATATCCCGGCGGAGTATTCAGTAAGTACGGTATTACGAACAAACGGCAGTCAGAAGTAAATGCCACTTTCCTAATAATTCTTGTTAAAAATTAAGTAAAGAACTTCAATATGTTATGATAAATAGCTCATGATACAAAATAGATATTTGGTAATCATGACGAGCGGATTGCAGGACCTCTAATGGAGTGGTATCCAAATTATCACTGCTGCGGCCCATTTACTATTAAGTTCACGCGGGCCGCATTCTATTTAGCTGTTGTTACAAATTTCGCTTCTCAATTTTTCATTGTTTTACTAGAAAGTCACAAACTTGAATGTGACGAAAAGTTACATTCCTATATAGCAAGGGAAGCAGTAAAGAGGTAGAATTATTTAGAAGAATAGCACAGGTGATGGGCGCAATATTTCAGGCTAAAGAACTATTGCGAATAGCAAATAAACGATATTAGGAAACGGTTAACGAAAACCTATGTACGGAGTATCCATTGTCATGGGAGACACAGATAGTAGCAGAGACGAGAAGATTAACAGTGGAAAGTCGGTTAGAAGCAGGTTAATTGAGTCTAGAATTGCGAAGCGGTGCATCAAACAAACACCCAGCAATGTATGATAATGTTCAAAGAGTTGCCGATTTTGATCATCGAAAAGAGCGTTGTATGAAAAAGCAGTTTCCTGACTGAACTCTTCGGATAATAAAGGATAGGATACACGAATAAATGTAACTTACGACCACGGTCAGTTCCAACCGATAGGCCGTAAGTCGGATACTTTTTAATTTTGATAGCATTCATCTACACACTCATAAATACCCTGAAAGCCACTTTGCGGCATGTGAGGGCATAAACACCAAGCGTTCCAGTTACCTCTTTAGTTTATTGATACTGCACTTCCATAACCAATGCCAGAAACAAAATCTCTTCGAATAATTCGAGACATAAAAGTATCCAGTTGACCAACGAATACATACCGACTTCATATTCACCTTTCCTCTCTGCAATCACGAAACACTGCTCTGCCTCATAACAACCCGTCCTCACACCCTTATCCTTACTTCAGTCACTATTTTTCCCAACGGACTTTAATGCGCTGCATTCGTCTGACACCTCCCCTTTTTTCCGCACCTTACTCCCTTCATCCTTTCAACACCCCACACCTCTGCTTTTAGTAAAGAAGTCGTCGTTTTGTCATTCCTTTTTACCTGATGATGATCTATGCCGAAACCGGTCGTCTCCAAAGTGTTTTTATTTTGTGGAAACCTGTACATATATTTTGTTAAACATGGTGCTTAACCGGTTCCACCAAGTGACAGCCGATCAAGGTGATTTTATATGCAACTGATGCTGATAACTTAGTGACGACTATATTCTAATTGTCCAACGAAAGAGAGAAAGCGGTCGAATAGTCGACGACTACCTGTATACGCTATTTATTTATACAGAATCAGATAACCAAGGATAGGTATCTCGAATGCACCAATCGCAGGATTTCTTTCTCATAAGAATCGCGTGTTCGGAGTAAAATCCGACGCAAATCAAAGCGATAGCTAATCTCACGTCACTAAGACGCGGTCACTTGGGCGGCCACGTCATATCTGACCACAATCGGCCTTTTTCGTAAGTCATTTTCGTTGTGTTCTTTTTTTAAGGCTCGCGTGACTTTAGAAAATAAAGGAGAGGTCGAGGAAGGGAGAAATAAAGAGCACTGCACTCTAAACGAACTCAGTGGCCGCACCAGCATTTTAGGGTCGCGCTTGAAATTAGCTTTAAATTTTATGCATCATTTTAAATGGGACTGCTAATTTACTGTTTTTTGTATTAAGTATGTAGTAGCAATACCACAGAGAATTCCTAAGTCAACACAAGTATTTGGGTGTCCTTTTCGCTAGTAATTTATCGTGTAAGATGCATATTCTATATTTGTTACAGTCAGATGTTAGAAGACAGAGGCTAAGTAACCGCGTTCTCAGGTGTAGTCAATCGAGTGTCAAAGAGGTGGCTCACTTCTCGCTTGTTCGTTCGTTGCTTGATTAATGTCGCGTGGTGTGGAATCCGCACGAGAAGGGTCTGATCTTGGACCTAGAACGCATACAACGCAAAGCGGCTCCTTTCGTTAGAGAGCAATACGTTCGATAGCGGAGCATCAGAGATAATTAAGATCCTTGGCTGGGATTCTCTGAAGGACAGAAGAAATGTGTAGGTAAAGATTTGCACGACGAAATACGCGATATCGTGATTCCCGTACTCAGAAAGCGCGATTTCCGAGACCAGATGACGAAGAGATTTCGGAATATTGTAGCGAGAACGGATAGCTATTACTGGTATCGTTTTCCAGATTTTGTACGGCACTTAAACAACGTAGTTAATTAAGTAATTCTGTGTTTTAACACCCGCTGCCACACACTGTTGGCGGCACTCTGAATACTAATATACTCGTTAACTTAAGCGTGAAGCTGCTAGGTATGTTTTATGTTGACACATTGGCGAGGATAGCTTAAAGGATATGGTAGAAAATCACGGTTGTGAATCATCAAAACAATGTCAATATACTAAATGTCTTCTTTGCGATTACAGAATTTCACCTCGCATAACTTCGTTTTGTTTTCTTCCGTTTGAATATCCTCGGGCGTTTTTAGGCATACCCATTACCATTCGAGGAAATTGTGTTTGTTCTTGGATAATTAACTTGTAGTTATTATTCAGGCGAACTGATGTAAATTGGTTGCAATGCAAATGAAATTCACAGAATTTCATAGCGGAATAAGGATGAGCCATTACTAACTGATTAAACTGAGCATGCACGACCACTTCGTTGTGTCGGGAAGTGACCCTCGGGAAGGAACCCTCCATTTGCGAAGCAAAAGAAAACAAATGAAAGACTGCGCCCGCAAATACGTGGGTCACGTCGCGTCAACATGGCGGCATCCGCAACAGATTAAAGGGTATGCATATTAACCACTTGCATGCCTTAAGTTTACCATATATGTTCGCCGATGCACTGTGCTTCTGACGTATCATTCCGCACCACAGGTCCTGTCGCCCGCCCGCGCTTCCTTACACTTCCCTGCGGTGCATTGTCACTTTCGGAAATTCGGTACGTTTCCAGACAACACGAACTGTGATTCAGGAATGCCCTCCCGAAAGGAATACTAGATTTCGATTCCTTGTCATTGACATTTCCTCAAATTCCTCTTTCTATCTATCCGTCTTTTGGACTCTTTACATCGAAATGGATTGTGCCGACCACCAATAGACAATACGCAATGAAAGTAAAGATAGCATTCGATATGTTCAGTTTTCATTTGTACAGAAATTAGTCGACGTAATACATTAATTCAAGAGGTTCGCTGATTTTCTCCAACTTATTCATCAAACATGACCTAATTGACGCCAATGAGAAAGGAGAGATATCGGATTATTAATTATATTCTTACTTCCTCTGGAAATTGTTAATTTATTGCGGTCTTGAGACACGAAGAATATGAATAACTTCTAGACCCAATTAAAGACAATTCTACATGCTTTTCGTAGTATTTTTACTGGCGCAGGTGAAGAACTAAATTTACCGTAAATAAACATTAAAAACCAAAGAACACAATAAACGACAATTTTTTGCAAGTCGTGACTTTTTCGCGATGCATAATATTCAATTGCATAATATTCAATTGCAAGGGAACAGCGCAACGCGTCTCAGCGTGGTTATCTTTTTGAAATATGTTTTTGTTAATCGGGGTAAAAGTTTAAAATGTCCAAGAGTTTTCATCAATGAAGAAATTATTGAACTATCGTATTCCTAATGTTATTAAAAAATTTCTGGCAAGATTGCTATAAATGAACGAATTCCAGGGGCTTATAATTAATAATCCGATTTTTTTCACCCTTCAGAAAACTAGTTTATTCTTGAAGATAACTGTTATAAGGAAAATGACCGCATCAAGAGATGCGAATTTTCAAGGATGTACAGAATGAAATGCAAAGTACCAATTTACGACAGAAACTGTGGCGGAAACAGTTCATCATCTGAAGGATTTCTTTACTCAAAAATGTCAATAATTCAGCAGAATCAAGATGGCAGTGCTAACATAGACACACAGTAAAACAAGTGCCGAAATAGAAAAAAAGGACAAATACGAAGACCATGCATGGCAGATAGAATGTAATAGCAACTTCAAACATTTGGTTATATCTGCAGAAGTAGAGGCGACAAATTGCATCGAAAGCAATAAGGAAAAACTTAGTATAACAAACAAAAGTACAACTACAAACAAATCACTTACTGCGCAAGTTTTTAACTGGAGTCAGTGGCGCATTGAGAGGGGGGTTCAGGGTTAACCCCACCCGGAGAGGGTTAAATTCTTCAAGAAAAATATCACCATCTAGTTCCCCTATCTCAAGAAGATCAATTATTTTGCAACGTAACCGTCATAATCTCCTCATTTTTCACCCAGTTAATGTTTTTGAAGAGAATTTTTTAATACCTCCTGTAAGATGAAGCTTGATGAATATACCGTCCCCTGTAAGGTAGAAATATTTTCGTTCTCTCAACTGTCTCGAGCCCTAAGATGTGGCGAAGTATTCTTTTATCAATAGAGGTATAAGGGAATGGAATGCTTTACCTGGAGAAATTCTCATTTCAATCCCGAAAAACGCTAAAAATGTTATAAAGAAACTAAAAAGGTTATAAAATTTTCATTGTTGTATTTTTTACAGTCATTTTTCAATTCTCGTATATAATTCTATACATTTTCCATGTTGATGCACGATATACTATGATTTTATCTGTTTTATTAACATTTTGTATTTACTATAACTATGTAATTATTGTTAACTTCTGTACTATCTACGGAAGGTTTTTGGAGGGGTTTTCCTCGCGTCTTTGGGCGAATGCCGGACAGATCTCATTATCAATCTTCTGACTTCCTCTTGACCGTTGCCACCTGGTCCTCCCACCAAATTGCAACGTTTCACTATAAAATAAATAAATATCCTGGTTGCGCAACTGAGTGGAGCAAAATCATATACCGTGAGTTCCTACACGAATAAGAGAGTGAGGGACTCGACCATCGATAATATACGACAACAATCATCGTCTTGTTAATATTTAACCATTCAGTTTCTGAACCTTCCGTAAGAAATATATCGAGAAACTAATTCATAAAATAACTCACTGCATTTCCCGATAAGAAAAGTTGGAATGCGACCTTACTTTCACATACATCCTTAATTCGACTCTAAACGACTCGATAATAATCCCGAAAGAAATACAATTAATAATATAGTCTTTTCATATCGATTGCAGACTTTATTTCTTTTGCCGACTTCAATAGGAAATAATGATCCTACGAAATCAAGAAAAGTAACAAAACAAAGAAAATTTAATGTAATTTCTCATTTTGGTAGTAGAATATTGTTATCGATTAAAATTGCGATAAATTTGATAAGCAGTAAATTTGTAGAATTTCACAGCTACTGAGAATCCGTGACAGCCAAGGAAATTGTTGAATTAGAGCTCAAGCATTTTTCCAAAAAGAACAAACGGTACCAAAATGTCCTTTATAAGAGGTGGCGAGCATCTGTGATTCGATACAAAATTTATGACGATGACTGAGTGCTTCTCAATACTATTTTCGCCTATGGACAGTTACATTATCAAGATCAAAGAGGGGAGAAAAATAAAAATATTTATAATAATAATAAAACAGGTTTATTGAAGGACAAGACTGAGACTTTCTAGTCCGTCCTCACATGTTAGCCTTTGTCATTGAATATTTAAAATAAAGAGATAGCTTTCGAGAGATAAAAAAAGAAAAATCGATAAAAGAAATGATACATTGTGTGGGTTTAAAAATCCTAAATCTAAACTTAGGGAGAAATTAAAATTCTTCAGGAAAACGCTCGCAAGAAGGGTGGCGTGAAAACCTGAGAAAATCTACAGGCAGTAGCTATTAAAATTTAATAAGATGGGGTGAAAAATTAAAACGTCAGCAACGAGACTGAAAAAAATAAATGCACATTCATACAGAAAGTATAAAACAGAAAATACAGAAGAGATGCATTTATTTATCAAAATAGAAAGAAAAAGGAGAAAGATTTTGTGCGACAAATGGATTTTTAGCTAAAATTAGTAAACAGAAGTCCCTTACTTCGAGTCTCACATGTTGTGTAATGTGATTAAGCTATCCTTTGGGCATTCTTCTTAAATTTTAAGCCTTAAATTCAACGATTATTGGTACTTATAAAGGAACGAATAACTTATGAAATTTATAATTATAATCGATCTCAATTAATTCTTGACGGGGAAGTTGACTATTAATGATAATAATGACAACAACAATTACAAAAATAATAACAACAATGACAACAACAATAATTATAAGATGCATATTTTGAATATATATATATTTAAAGTAACTCAAAATGATTATAGGTTTCATCGCGCAGAATATTCCATCAGTTAACATCGGAAATGGGAAATGATGAGGTCACGAATTCCCAAAATAAGAAAGACAAACGCACGACCGAAAGAAAGAAACTCCGTTCCTTTCGTCGCTCGCGTGCCATTTCATCTCGGCCGATGATGTCATAGTGCGTGGGCAGACGCTGCCTCACCTCGCACTCCCCCAGCACCACGCCCCCCCACCCCACCCGCAACCGCATTTTACACTCGCATTCACTTTTCCTGCTTTCATATGAATGGAATATTCCTCATCCGTCTTTCGATATAAAATTATATTTCACTTACGACTTTTATCTCTCGAGCCCACGACTGTAACAATATGAAGGCAACTGACTTATGAGTGACTAATGCCAGTCATTACTTATTGAGGTCACTACTTGTTGAGTGCTATGAATACTGTTATTCAATGGGTATCTATTGAGCAGCAGTTACGTAAACTTGAACGTGACTGCTGCCCAACTGTTACTCAGTTCACGTCATTTCGCTGTTACAACACCTCACGTAACTACACTGAAGTTACATTTACTTGCAAGTTACAAGTACTTGTACCCTTTTAATCCCGATATCCTGGCACATTGAGCAGAGAAATACCCTGACTCCCCATTATGCCTCATTCCTCGCCAAAGCTTTTAGAAGCTAATACTGGAGGGGTTGAGGTTTCTCTCAGAACTCATAACTTAAACAGAAAATAGTCTCACAAAATCAATAAAAGTAGAGATTGGATGGATTGCCTCTGTTAGTGCAATTCTCTATACGCAGCATCCGAAACAGGAATGTCCCTTGGACTAAATCAATTTATCATCCTCTCATTTAAACGATTCATACTATTTTCCACCGATCAATTTAAATAATGCTTCGGAATGGAAGATGACTAAACGAGCATTCAAATAAAAATCCCCCGCTTTGAGCTGAAGAGATTTCACCAGAAAGCCTTGGTTCCAATGCGAGTGTATTCAGACCACAAACAAAGGGAAGTTTCCTTCGAAGGTGATCTCTCGTGTGTCAAACTGCTGTATTCAATTCCAAAATTTGTCGACGCAGTCAAACTGCTCTATTTAATTCCAAAATTCTCTGCTTGATCGATTGCTTCTCAAAGTTATTTAAGTTCCCCATCAACTGCTTTCTTATCTATTATATACATATGGACGCTTCTCGGTTATATGAAGTATAAGCAACCTCAACCACGGGTGTCATTGACTTGGAAACATTTCCCGTAAGAATGCATTGTGCGGATTTTCGGAACTTCTTTGAAGTACTTTCCGAAACGACAGAGAATTGAAAACGGAGATACTGCTAGAGAAAGTGCATCGGTAACCTATCCAATAAAGACTTTCCCAAGATGATCTTCAGTTCGACACCAGGTCAATATAACATTTTCCTGTAATAAACGCATTGAGATGAACTTTAGAAATTTGTTTATATAACTTCTCGAAAAGTTAGACGGCTATTTTCCGGTATACAAATAGAGAAAGGGTGAAGTTATGCATCAACTTTCAACATCTTCGAAAATGGTCAGGGGTTCGACGCCAGCTATCAGTATTCTTCCACCACAAGAGATACATTGGAATTGGGAGTTAATAAATATTATAACATCGATTTTGTGGGCCTTTACTTGGTGGTATTCCTTTTTAACAAAAAGTGAGTTGTAAAAATTAATCTATTTTCTCATCTCGCTGTTTCTTAATTATTATTCCTCCTATGGAATATTGTCTCCTCAAAGTATAAGAGTTTCCTTAGCTAGAGTTTTAAGAAAATACATGTTAGTCTGTCGTAATCTTTCGTTCACTGCAGTATGAAATTTCTCTCATCTTTCCAGCTTAAGTTTTAAGGTGTGCTCATGATGGCTCACTGGAGCTGAAAATGGAAAAATCACATCTTCGTGCATATTTTATTCTCCAGCTAAGTTCTGTTACATGTGTGGGCAGTTCATTGTCAAGAGGCAGGGCCGTTCCATGACGAAAGCATTCAAAACTGCTCATTATTAACACTTTGGCAGACATGTTAAGACAAATAGTGGGCAAAACTCACTCATGCGCTACGTTAATTTAACAGGTTTCCTAAAAGGAAAGAACAAGCAGATTCAGTTCGCTTTTCCAATACTCTAGCCAGAATCTGTAAGTCACCTGGTGGACTGTTATTTGTGAATAACCAAATTGAGGGTTTTTCGAAGAAGAAGAAAGGGAGAATAGAAAATCCAAATGTGACACCAGCTATTCCACCGGTTTCCCATGGTAAAAATTTTTCAATTCCCAGGCCACTCTCACAAAGTACTGCTGCTTTCCATATATGTGAAATAGCAGAGCAACAGAAAGGCACCATAAGAAACTAAAGATTGGGCCCAAAGAAATGAATTCAATTCGGACAAAAATAATATCAAGCATCTCAAAGAGTTCTCTTACCTCCATATCACATTTGAACTAATGAAAATGTTGTTAATGCAATGGGCAAGGAAGTAGAAGAGTTCAAGTATATATAGGGAAGATTTTTCCACATCTTAATGCTGAGGTGCTGAGTTAAAAGAAAAACATTTTTGTCGGCCCTGAAATAAGAAAACTACTGAATTATGAAAATTTTGAAGGCAAACTTTCCGCAAAAGAACTTTCGGCTTGAGAATGTTTCGTATCTGTGGTGAAAGGTCTTTATAAGGCCGTTTTTTAATAAGCGAAGACTCAACTACACAAAAACGAAATAAGTCAAGTCGCCAGGATCACAGGGATTCGGGAAATATTTTAAAAGAATTTTTGGATTCCTGTCATTTTCATGGGCAAATTTAATATTCTTTTGACCCTCTTATAGAAAAGATAAATATATATTTTCGATGAAAATTCTTCAATTATATTTAATACAGTCTCTGTAGTACTAAAATATTTAAGGAATAAGAAAAAATTGTTCTAAAATGGCATTGGCTAATACTTGTTAAGTGCAGAAAAAAGAAAAATTAACATTACTGCAACAAGAAACCTTACGTTGGTGGGCTTTTTGAGCTCATATCCGCAATCAGCGATCCAAAATTAGTAAAGAACAGCTGTAACTAACCATGTTAATAAAAAAGGAAAAAAATATTGGCCTGTGTAATTATACATTCACTTTGGGACGGCTCAGCTTCTTTGATCTAATGCCTGAAGTATGCATACCATAGCTACGATGTTGCTCTCAAAGAGATATCTTCCACTCTGACTAAGAGTCCTTTAAAAAGACACAGACATTGGTCTAAACATCTTTAGATTCAGCAAGCGTACAGACTAAGAAACAACGACATTTGCTTTTGATAAAATAAAGTCAGTGCGAGCCGCCAATGGGCGTGTGGCAGGGGGTGTAAACACAAACCGATTTGTTTGTTGACTTCGCGGATATTTCATGGAAAGAATTTTAGAAAAACGATCTTCCTTCACTTATGTATTTCATTTTGAGCTCATTTTCCTTAATAGCAGTTTAAATGATTCCGATTGTATCCATGGCAAACGTAATTTCTGAAGTAATTTGAAAGTTGTCGGAAAATGATAAGTTAGCCTCTAGTTAGTTAGTTATCTACGAATAAGTTCCGCCAAATATCTCTACGATTAATCAAATTTTATTTCGTTCCTGTTGATATGTTTGTTGTTCGTGAATTTAGGCATATGGACTAAATTTGTTACGTTTTGTTATTTATAAATCACCCCTGAATGGTGGCATTATTGTGTTCACTGCACGAAAATAAAATGGATAAATAAATACATAAATCTTTCGCGTATTTGATAATTTAGAGGCTCACTAATATTTAAATTGCGACTCAAAAAACTGAGTTATTTACCGCAAATATTTCTAAATCGCGAACTAAGAATTTAAGCGAATCCTGAAGTTTACAGTCAATTTATGATACAGAACCAAAAGTAGTACCGAAAAATACACATAAAGCATAAAACATTCTCTCTGGCGCTGAAAATGAAACAACCAAAATCTTCTTTTTATTCAAGCATGTCTACTTTTCTAGGAATGCTAACTCATTCGCTAAGTGAACTAAAAATAACATTTCCCATTTCATTTCCTCTTGACTTAAAGAAAGAGAAAAATCTATAGCTGAGATTGTTCCTGAGATAAAGAAGAAGACCCTCGACACCCCAATTCTCTATCTTCACATTCTTCTACCTCTCCCTTTTGCACCAATCCCATTACACACATTCCACTCACCAATGGAAGATTAACTTTCACTTTCAGGCAAAAGAGAATTTCACTTTTATCGTAACTGACTTAATTTCTAACGTTTCGTGACAAATAATAGTAGCAGGTCCGCCATATTAAGATGAGCTTTTCATATTCCTTTTGGTTTATGCAATAAAACATTAACTCTCGTCTAAGTCTTGTTCGTGACCGGAAGTTGGTTACAAATAATTCCGTTAACTCCGCTACTTATCCGACGCTATGAGTCATTCCTTGCACTGCATTGATGTTTCCCCTTAAATAGTTCTCTGGCTTAGATAAGGAAAACAAGCGTAAATCAAGTCTCCTATGCGACGGGGCTTAGCAGTATTACTAAGCCCCGTTTCCTCTCCAGAGCTTTCGGTAGCTAATCGTAGAGAGGTTTTGGATTGCCTTCGGACGTTAACAGGCACTCACAGCTTCACAAACAGCAGAGATGAGATACGTGGAGAAAGGATATTCGATAGTTATCATCATAACCGTGTATGTTTATCAATAAAAGTTCAAGAAAATCATGTCGATATTTGTGAAATATGATATCTTATTGTTAGAGCAACCGCAAACATGACCGCTGATTCCAAAAATATACTCTGTACTCTGATGCAATACTCCAAATTTGAATACGTCTTCCAAACGCTACAAAGAAATGGTATGCGAGTTAAGTATGTTTGGAATATACTCATCTTGAAATTGTTACTCCAAAGTACAACCACTAAATCAAATTAAAGACAATATAATAATTAAAGACAAAATAAGAAGAGGAGGAAAGTCAACAGATTGGTGGGCTTATTTCAGGTTAGAACAGGCGATGATGCTTGGGAAGAATTAAAAAGAAGAATTGAAAAACCAAGTTACAAAGCGAAAGGAGATCACGATCAAAAATTTAAATTGAGAAAGCAAAAAAACAGACATTGCTAAATACTCCTTCATCAATCGAGGAATAAAGGAATGGAATATGTTGCCCGAAGAAGCACTTAAACCCTTACCAAAAACTGTAAAGGAATTCAGAAGCATTTGTAAACATTAGCACTAATATAATTATTTTTATTTAGACTAAAATTTGTTTCAATGTTTGGATAATTTGGATGGGAAATAACATATGTAAACTTGTGGCATTTGTATTTTGTCTGAGTGTATTTTCGTATTTAGAGGAATGGGGATTTGTTACCACCGGACTAGTAATCCAACTGTAACATATCTGTGAAATAAAAAAAATAAAAAAATAAGCCAAACAGTAATCACTTTTCAGAAAAATAATTGCACGAATAAGCATACCGTAATAGTCATGATAAGCTAAGATCTAAAATGCGAAAGATGTGTTTTTTAGGTCTACATTTTTCAGCAAGGCTTTATACTTATAAAATACACACACACAAATTTCACTTCTTTCGTCACTTCTTGAAGCATCTGTACGTCTATAATGTTAATTATTAACTCTTCAGCGCAATATACTCCTCCACCGATACAAAGTAATTAATTGAGTTGACTTTCTACTCTTCCGTAGTTAAATCGCAATTCATACTATTCTCAAATTTATAAAACAAAAAATAGAGAGCTTTAAATGATACTCGCAAGTAAGTTTTGAATTTGAGGTAACTTCCTATATTGTAAGCCAACAATTTTGAAAGCGCGAGGCCCTAGGCGGTCGCCTAGTTCCCTGGCCCTGAATCCGCCTCTGCTGATAGTCTAAATAGACTCTTCTTTGAGAATTGGAAAGAATAAATAAACAACAAGTCAACCGCAACAAATAGAACCGCAAACTCCGGAAAACGAAAATAATCCTCCGGTCGCGAAAAAAAAAACAAAAAAAATTATTTTCCTTTCGACGCTCGTCTTCGACTCAGTCAATTCGAAATAACGGGTTAAAGGAGTCGATGATCGACATTTTCTAAAAATAACTCATTGAGTAGTTCTCCATCGGCGCTTTTACTCCTTTACGTTCATAAAAAGAAAATCGTAAACGCGTGAGTGGAGAACAATAACATTTCTTTGGTCAAATCTGCGATGGAGTGATTCGATGTGTGGGATCAAACCGACAAGGAGAGTATACAGTGCCGACAGCGCAGATTTCGAATTGGATAAGATTTTCAGACAAGAGTAACGAATTACCCCCAAATAGGGCTCTATGAACAGTAGCTTTCCTGGACAATGGCGTTGATGTATTACTATAACGTCGAATCTTTCGGGAATCATCAATGCCGTTTACATTACTAATTCATATTTTTAACAATACATCGATTTATAGGCCTGTATCCTTTCGGGAAAGGTCATAAAAATGTAAAAAACAATGTATTTCTTATGAGAGATGTTCGCTGGTGATTGACCTCAGGACCCTTTTGGGAAATGTCGTTTCTGTTAACGTCACTATATCACGTCCTCTAACGGTGCCTTGGCTAAGGATTCGATACTTTTGCCGGAAGTTCATCTAAAGTTTTTCTTTTGTAAATGGCACAATGCATTCTAATAAGTAAAAGCGGGACTTTGGGATTTTCTGGGATCGAACACATGATATTTTTCTGGCCGTACATTAATGTTTTATGATGTACGGTTGCTGGGCTCTATACGGCAAACAATAGGAACTCGTTAATACCAGTGTATTAGGCTGTGAATCTTTATTGACTAATCTGCGTTTAAAATTATCAGGCTATTAGAATACTTTAGGGCCATTTTCTGGGAAAAGTACTGCTAATGAAACCCCATTCGGGGGATAACTCTTTATTCTTGTCTCTAAGTGTGCCCAACTACCACTTTTCATCGAAATTTGCATTTCCGGTATTATATACTCCCCTTGTTAGAAGTTAAGAGATGGAACTATTTTCGAAAGGCTGCAAACAAATGAGTTTGCAGATAATTTAATTGAATACCCCAAAATGCCGTTTCAACGAGAAGTCTCAAGGGAATCGATAAAAAAGAATGAGATGAAAGAATCGACTGAATTCTTTATGCGAATACCCAACGCGTCAGATTCAAACCGAACGAATCCTCATACATTAGTGATGAAAACTCTTAAGAAAATTGGCACTGAGACCTAAAATAGCCAATGACAATGATCGTATTCACTTTACAATCTTTTTGAACACGCTCTGCCTCCGGCTTCTTGCCCAGTTCTCTACTACCATTACACTACTTCTATATATTTTCCCTACAAACTGCCTTTCGGTGTGTGGCAGGGGGTGCATGCACCATGACTCTGCTTCTCTAATTAATTACTTTCGCGCATCGTTCGCGGAAAATGAGAATTCTCGAAACAACTAGTTTTAGCATCTATTTCTCGATTGAAACGGCTTATATATGAGGGAGGACACATTATATGGACTACATATTCTCAAAACGTACTTTCTGTTAATTTATTTTGTAAATAAGCCTTTGTTTAAATATTCTAGAGATTCCCATCCTGTGGCGTGAAGTATCTGAGTGACGCTCACGCATTTGTCGTAAAAATCTTTTACGAAACGTACCGCGTTTCGCTGTACCTTTTCCAATTCTCGAAAAGAAGACATGTTGGCAGGGCGCCATACAGTATACTCAAGGCCTAACTAACGCAGAGTAACATCGCTCACGGACTTTTTCTTCGCTCTTACCGACTCCGGACGAATCCTAGTTTCTTAAGTCCTCGTCCACTTATATAACGGATGCCGGTACTCCACGTTAAGTTATTCGCGAGGGTTACTCCAAGAGGTTACACCGATTCCACTGTAATTAAGATTTTCTCTCGGAGGCTGTACGTGTAGTGCCTATGGAATTTCTACCGAAGAAGTTCACTAACTACAGATTCTTCTTTCACTTCTTCATTCCACAGATTTCCTTTCATCCTTTGAATGCACTTAAGTTTATAAAGTACGTGTTGTTTGTTTGTGTTTTCATTTAGACGATCGATTGCAGCAAACAGGAGATTTGCTTCCAAAAACATTCAAATGCGTGGACAGAAAAAATGGCTTTCCTTGACCTCGAACAGCTTTCTTCGGCGCAACTGGGCTTTCGAAATTCAACCCCAAATCCAGTCGCGCTGCTCACACACGGATTAAACACGCCGAAAGTAAAAGCAAAGGTATCAGTTTCCATTCATATCGCGAATCAATTTTCGAGCATATCTCGTGTACGCATCCCCGATCTTGAATAGAAATTCTTGTTTCATCGGTGGCTAAGTGGTTGGCGCACTGGTTTAGCAACTCCGAGGTCCAGGGTTCGAATGCTGGAGGGGATTTTCATGTACTTATTTCAAAGGTTAACTGCAAGAGAAGTCTATTAGGATTAAAACTCGCCCAATTAAAGGTGAGATTACCATGGATATTAGCCAAACAGGGATCGTCAAGGTGATTAAATTCTGTTTTGAACGCCTCCAAGCGGGAGACCTGGGTTCGAGTTACAGTCATGTTGCTGTTTTTCACATCTGCTCATTCTTTGGTACAACTATTTCGAATTCATGTTCTCGAGTAAATGTAATTTCACGTTTTTAAAATTACATCGTTGAACTTTTGATGAGTCGACATTACTAAAAGCAGATAAGGTACGAAATTGGGACAGTATTTCTTTCAAACTTCAAATTCTAGGAGGTTATCTACTTTGTATTGCTCGCTCATATAACTGGTTTCAGCACTAACTGCCGTTTATTAATATTAATACTGATCGCATAAGTCAGGGAATTACATTAAAATTTCGCGTAAAAAATTCTACCTTGACTGTATAGAGTACTGGCTGTAGGAAAACGTTCGCTATAATTTTCAAAGCATCCGTTTTTGACATTTTCACTCTCAAGAATATGACAGAGTTTGTTTCTGCGGTCATTTATTTCGCGAGATGAACCTGCGGCTGTGAAATTACGTTTCATAGAAACTACCAACACAAGTCTTATGCGACGGACACTAAGAAATGTATTCGAAGAGTAAAATGATATTATAACATTTGCAGTCGATTCCTTGCTACTCAAATGTCGTGCAAGTGTTTGGAATATCAATAAACGTTAAAAACAGAAAACGGAAAATGGAGCAATTGAGAATTTAAAAAAATCTTAATATCCGGGGTTATAAGAATACGTAAAATCGACTTCCAAAAATTCTTAAGAATTGTTTCTTTACTCATACATAAATCATTGCTGTTTCACCAGTGCTGCCGATTTGCCGCCAGGTTAAGCTGAATTCACTCTCACTTGGCGGAGAAATTCAGCGGATTACGGAATTATTCTGGTGAATTTCGCTCTCTGTAAAAAACCATAATAAACCAAAATCTACGGAATAGATAAATGTGACGACATGATAGCCTTGCGATGTTTTGGATGAGTTAATGTTGGAATTCTGCATTTCCCATTTACAGTGTCTTTTGTAATACATCCCTAGCTTAGAGGGTTTTCGTATCATAAATGTGTCGAAATGCGAACTACATAAATATATTCACCACCAAACAGATAAGAACGCAAAAATGTAATTTCCCTTTTTTGCGGAATTTCGGCAACACTTTGGGACCATTTTAGTGGATATAACCCTGAAATAACGATTGTTTCTTGCGGAATATTATAGCTACCATTTAAAAGCTCCGGTAATAGTAGATCATCGGTAAATATATGCAAGGATGTGCACGATGGCTAATTCAGTTTACCACACAGCGAATAGCTTCGGAAAGGCCTCGAACCGACGACCCCTTAACACAGCACATTAGGTATATCAAAGGAATTGCTAGTGGTAGGAGGAGAAACAGCGCCTTAAACAACGTCTCAACACAACAAACAAAACCAAAATTCATACGCGGCGAAAACAATTTAACAATATTCGCCATCCGTAGGCTGGCGGAGCGAAAGGATTTCCAGGGAAAGGACGGCTCTTCTTCGCGGAGTAATCATAACTTCGCTCACACCCACCTGAAGATCCAATCGGATGGCGAATGTTGTGACACTCTTTGCTGAACATGAAATTCCCCGAAAACCGCTTAAAATACTATATCCATTCATAAAGTTCCCGATATCCAGCTCTACCGCCTTTTCAATTTCATGCGAAAATAAAACCGAGCCATATTGTTGATCAGTATTTTTGCACCCAACAATGTAGAGCGTTAACAAGCTCATGCGCGCCCCCAAATAATTGTTTGGACAATTTGTATTTAGCCGGGAACTTTTTGAACGCAATAATTAAAGAATTTAATAATTTTTTACCAAAGATCAGCGTTTTCCCAACAGCGAAGGAAGGATCAGCACGACGCTCACTTGTTTTCCCCAAACAACGATCACGACCGACATGCAATGGAACCCCACAAAACAACGTCTCCAACACAATGCGACACAACACAGATGATCAGCAACTTACTCCTCTAACCAGGACCACCTTCGGTGTCCAACTGAAGTGGAAATGCCGCCCGCCCTTACAGTCTCCCCCTCCCCTCTGCTTCCCCTCCGACCAATCCACTTCCAACGCTCCCCTCCACACCCACAATGCAACGCAAGCCTTCGATATATCTCGTCCAATGTTGAAGGTCAATGCCGCCCGCTTCAAGAGACTGACTCACGAAGTGAATAGGACCTCACGAATTGAGGTGAAATCTTCGATGAAATAACCAAAGAACGAAGTGTTTTAGCCATATCACAGTAATTTGGCCTTTTATCGTCCCTGCAAACAAACAGAAACGCGTTTAACAAAGGATGACTGTGATTACATTATCACGTAACAAATGCCGGATTAATGTTGACAAAGAAAGCTATCGCGTTTCCTTAATATAAGAAATTGGAATAAAATGTTACTTGGAGTCATGTTTGCGGCCAAAATTTGCAAGAGAAAAACATTGAAAACGACATTCAAATTAGTTCCACCCTTTTCGGCCACACCCCGCATTTTTGAGTACTTCGGTAAGCGGAGACAGAAAAAAATATCACAATAAAAGTCAACTCCCGCCAATTTCTACATTCTTTTGTCTCTTAAGGAAAATCGATGATAACAGCAATTTTAGCTCGGTAGGTTTTCTTTTATTTATTGGATGAGAAGAAAGACAGTATTTTTTCTGGAACTGAAACATTGATTGTTGTGCAATTACTGCTTTGTTATTTTTTTGAGCCTCAATTGCGGGTCTTTAAGTTGAGAAACTTGATAACAAATTATTGATCCAAAAATACTGAAGAAGAACGCATGAAGCCAAGAAAAATGGTGGAAAAGATGCGGTGAAGACCTGTTTCATATTACACTACGAATATTGACAGTTGGTTTGTTGTATTTTTAAATGGATATTTCCGCAACATTTTGAGGGTTTACATCTAAAAATATCGGATATTTATTTCTCTATCTGATAATTACCGTCATTATTTTCTCGGTTTCAGTAGCTAATTAAAGTGTAGACAGGAGGGTAGAGATTAGCGTTACTTTTTTTTCAATTTTGTTTTAAGCGTCTTTAGCAACCAAGTTTTGTTTATAGCAACGCAGATGTTTATGAATGGTTTTCTGGGTTTGGTGTAATAAGAGTCGGAAAAGGTATACTTACAAAGATATTCAGTAGAATAATTAGCGAAATTTTAAGTTGTATTTGTTAACGTAAATAGTAGAAGTAATTTAGCTACTAAATACAAGACGTCCTAGTAACTAGTTATGTATTTTGTTATAGGGGATGGACCGCATCACTTTGCGCTAAGTTTTAACCGTTTTCCGCCGTATAGAAACATAAATACATTAGCTACATAAATACAGTGACAACATAAATTCACACAGGAAACATAAATACCCTAGCAACATAAATAAGACGAAAACATAAATTCGCTGTTTACACTGGTATCATACATACACTGGAAACATAAATACATTATCGACATAACACCCTGGCCACTTAAATACATTGGCAACCAAGAGAAAAAAATCTCCAAAACATGGCGATAGTGCGTACTGATGTTGTTTCTGAAAAGTTCGGAAATAAATTCGCAGATACGAAAATCATTCGATTTAGCCACTTGGCCCTGGAATAATGTTTCTTCGTTCTACTCATCAGTAATATTTGTATGTTTCACTTTATTTCAGAATTAGACGTCACACTGATGAGTTCCGGTTTGTTCTGAAATGTCGAAGTTGGTAATCATTAATCGAAAAATGTATACGAAAAGAACATCGGAAAGAGAGCGTACTTTCAATTGTTCGAATAGATTTTTTAAATAGCGTCCATGCAGAATGGAAGATAGAAACAAACTGATATGATTATCATAATAATTTGCGCTGATTTTCTCATTTTACGTTGGCGATTCGATTATTCATATGTTGCTACGATTGGCTGCCACTCTCGGAGATAATTAACGAGGAATGCAATTCCCATTCGAGGAATGCACCGTGTTTATGTAAGTGACTAACCACCATCGTCGGAGTGAAATTCAGTGTGTGCGGGGGGGATGAGGGATGGGGGAGATGTCGTAAAAGACATTCTATTGTGGGATAGATGATTGGACGAATGGGGTCATCGCTGCATTACAAGACAGGAATTCTACGCATCCGAAGGTCACTTCTGAAGGAATATCTTTCTGAAACTGAAGTTTGAATGTTTTTCGTAATTACATACAAAAAGTTGGTTGATAGTAAAAACTGAATAATTTAACCGGTTTTTAGTCCGAATCGGCTTCACAAAGTGTCTCCGAGAGCAGATCGTTATAACCGGTGTGCCGCGACATTGTGGTGTGCCGTTAGTAAACCCTCGTTGTTGGGCCTAATCAGATGGTGAGACGTTCTTCCAAGTAGGAGTTTTTTATGCTTCATCGTTTGCTCGGAAATGATGATAAGAGATATAAAATGTCCTATTCCACACTTTTTTTTCTTCATTTTAATTCTCAAATGCACTCAAACATCAAAAACTTAGAGATTTCTCTCTTTATCATCGCTGTATTATCTGATTTAAGATTTCTGCATAAATTACTAAATAAAAAATTAATTGACCCTCAATTTTAGAATTTCCGAGCTCCATCCCACGTTCACTAGAGGCCAAGACTTATTTGTAATACAAGCTTGCAATGATAATAACAACATGTATAATGCACTTTTGTATAGGATAGATAATTTCGGAAATTCTAAAAAGTGCAAACAAGGTGTAGACCATGCAGTTTAAATGCAATTAAAATATATACCCTTTGGAATGTTAGCTACAAATTTTAAATGTCCTTTTGTTCTCTTAATATACGTAAAAGTAAGTTTTCTTATATTATTTTATGTCTATTAGAAATTTTAAATACGAAATTGCATAATATCTATTATATTTTAATGTTTTTATGGTTATCATTCTATTGATGAAAATTTATTCAGCAATTTACTAGCGATTACATTTTCTGATTGTTCTCTATATTAATTCTCCATTATCATCTATTTTACATATTCATGTATACATATTTTCATATTTTACATATTGTTTGTGATATTTTATATATTTAAGTCTCCTCATTTGTGGCATTTCATAATTTATATCTCATTATGTAAGATATTTGATGTGATTTCCTACTGTGACAGCCTTTATTATTTTAGTTTGTAACAAAATGGGTGTAACCCGTTGAATACATGCATAATTTGAATATAAAATGACAAATCCTGGATGAGTGTGCAGCGATGCTTGGGTCAATACGTTAGTGTGCCACAGACCTATTCCAGGAAACACTGTTCCAGATCATCGTAATGGTTAATGTTTTCTCTGCTTACCGTTTCGTCAAAGATTATTCAAGTCCTCATTTCCGCTTCTTTATCTTACTCAACGATGTCGTTTGCTCAAAAACTGATTCCCGTGAAGGAATTAAGCGCAACCAAGACATGTATTTGTTGGCACGTGATCGGAAGAAATTATCACGATCGTTATTTATATGATCCATCGTGTAAGCGACATTATGAAGAGATTAAAGAAAACCCTTTCACTCTAATCGATTTTATTTCAACCACCTGTTTCAGCTGAATCGCTTTCTTCTGGTTCAAGTGAAGGAAATGGATTTATACGTATAATTTGAAATAAAAAGTGAGGAAATGAGAAGAGATAGGAGGATTTTTTTAAATCTAAGGTGTACTAAATTAAGAACTTTCTATTATATTCTATTTCCAACGACATAACTAGCAAATTTAAAATTTCTTCTTTCGATATTTACGTGAATTTGTTGAAACGTGCTACAACTATCTCATCCTCAAATAACCTGTAATTAATTATTATCCTTACTTCAAAATGGGTCTAAATTTCCAGCGTATTCTTATGGAGAAATACATAGCCCAGATTCAACAACTGACTTTGTTACTAGGGGGACCGGTTGTTTACAGCCTCAAAATGTCACAAAATGTTTGCATATTTTATCAAAATTCTCACAATGTCGAATCAAATGCAATATTAAAATGACAAAAAAGAATCTTTATTAAATTTTCCTTCTTTTGGTGCTTGTCTCGATTTCGTACGATTATTCTTTCTTATATAACTTTCCAAAAGAAATAAGTACTGCAAGCGTTAAAAGTGAAATTTGGATGCATTTTTAATGGAAACGGTATGACTCGTATGGAGTCGAACCGAGGAGTGTTAGGCAAATGAAAAGTAGCCTATTGTCTGCGCAGGGAAGACATTTAACAATATTCAAAGCTTGAATTTCGTGCAACTTGTAGTTTCCCTGCAATGAACTTAAGATACGTTTCTTATGGAAGGGTTTCGAGTTATCCGAAGTCAAAAAAAACATATCATTGGTGAAAGAATTCCCATAAGTAATAGTCAATTGATACTCTAATGAATCCCATAATTTAATATCTCTACCTAATCGAGAAGTACGTGAAAATAATTTTCAAAAATTGTTTCAATGTTACTATGGAGTTACTGAAATCGGATAGATAAATTATTAAATATATAATTATATTCACGACGATATTTATTATGTGAGATCATACATCTCAACCCTCTCTGTTAACAAAACAACGATTATATTATATTGTATGTCTTTAAATTAATCGATCGTTTATCGTTTTAAAATTTTACCGAATAATTTCACCTTTGATCCAATGATTTGCAGGTATGGTTATACGGGTCTTTGTTCCTTTTTATAATCAATGAAACAGAGCTTGATTCCTCAACTCGTAGATTTAGAAACGGAGAATCTGTAACTCAGGTGCCTCCTCAATAGAAGAGAGAAGAAATAGCGGCCCAGAGAATGAATGATCTCACCAGTACATGACGAAGCCACTCTTTTAGTACAGATTCAAACGAACCAAAAATATTCTCTTCCCACTTATCACTAACAAGTGCCTCTCAAAGTCGTATTGGAGACTTTCCTTGCGTGGGTTAGTTCGTACTCGTTCCCAGATGCTACTAATATACTGAACCGCACAATAAAATGCAATCTCTTTAACATGAAAGGATCGCAGAATCGAGAGTTTGTCATAAACTATGCGTTATTTATTTGTAAACAAATTTCAATTTGGCTTTCTTGCCAGGTGGCATCGCCGGAGTGCAACTTACTTATTACTTTTGATTATAATTGCCTGGAATTCGCCCAAAGACGAGAGGGAAACCTCTCCTAAGACCTAAGCATTACATTGCATATATAAATTAGACATTAAAGGTAACATATTATAAAGTTATCCATGAAAATTACGCATTTAAAAGGTTGACATAAAGTGTTGCATTAACAGTAACATATTAAAAAGATATATTATAAAGGTTAAGAATTTAAGGTAGATATCATGACCATTATTATGTAGATTTTACATATATTACTAATTTTTACAATAAATGCATGGATAGATCTCCATATATAGTCACATAGATAATTATTTTATTCAGCAATACCTAACGTGAACAAATAATAATATGTCCTTCGAAGATAGTTTTGAGTTTTCTATTTTTGTATGATGATCCCAAGAGACGGCGTTATTTATGTTCTTTTGCTGCGTCTCAAAGACTACTCTACGAAGCTAACCATAGTGAATGGTAATATTCCAATAACATTCTATCCGCAAACTGCTTTTCAGTCCATTCGATTGTCTCATTACATCGCACCCCCTGCCATACGCGACTGAAAGGTTTGAACTACTTATTTACAACATAAATTGTACGAATAGTTCTGTTTACGCAAGTGGTCCTTAGTGTGGGTGCGACATATGAATGTGTACATTCGAAATTTGCACTTTTTTCTTTTAGGAGACAATCTACTTCTCCCGAAACCCCAATTTGGGTTCGTTTCAAAGATGAATTCGCACTTAGCTAAAGAGGGTTTACTGTACATACAATGTTTGTCTGTACAGTCTTCAGCCCGGTTTGAACGTCATCCCCACCACAATCAGTTGCGATAAGCTCCGGAGGAGGGACTGAGGCGACTAGAAAAAATGAGGAGTTAGGTAGTTTGCCATTATTTTCTTCACTGAGACAGAATGATATAAACGGAACAAGTCCACGTGTGTGAAGCACAATGACTCTACGGGTAACAAGTTTCGTAACATTAAAAAGGAAAAGAATCAATGCAATTATTCAGAATTACTCACACTTCAGTAGCTTTCCTACTATCACTGTCATGAGAAAACTGAGACGAAAGTAAATGAAAGATACATTAATCTCTATCCTTTCCCAAATATCAAATGAAAAATATAAAATTGATATGGTTGCAGGAAGGGTTGCACAATGACTCATATGATAAAACATACCTTAGGAATTTTGAACTCATCTCATTTTTATAATTTCATGAAATTAGCTGAGGAAATTCCAAAATAAATGCCGTTACATATCGTCACTCATTCCTCAGTATTTCTTACGTCACGACAACAATGAACAAGACTGAGACAAGAGTAAATAAAAGATGCGGCTTTCTGGGACCTGAACCCAAAGATAAATGGAAGGAATTCCTTTACTCAGTACTTCGCAATAAGAAATCATATAAATATGGAGATTGAAAGACGCAATTCTGTTCAAGACGTCCTAATTCTTCGAGAGAAATATTAATACCCAACAATGACGGGCGCCATTAATCGGTCCGTCGACTTCCGCTTTAAGTGATATTCCATTTCTTCGCCTTCATCGATATTTCAGTTCCCAAACACTGCGACGCAAAAAACGGGAACCTTTTGGGCTCCAGATTTCCAATAAACGTTGCTCATCGAAATAACTGAAAAAGTATTGGCTTTTTTTTCCCAATATAAAACTATAAAGATCTTTCTTAAAGGGAAATCGACAGCTGAGGGGCGATGTCCAATGAACGTCATTGGAAAGAGTGAGTGATAAAGGTCAAAGGTCGCGTGAAGTCTGTGAGGAAGGAACACGGCGCACCTGGGTCACATCCATCCATAATGAAGAAATATTGGAGAGATCTTCTTAGAGAGTTGTTCTATTTGGCGTGAGTACAACTCGAGAGCGGAGAGATGCACGGATTTCAAACTTTAAAGATTTCTCAACGTCTATCCTGCGCAGATGATAGACTACTTTTTATGATCCTCAATGACTCCGGTTCGACCCCGGACGAGTGAAAGCTTTCCCGTAAGAAATACACTCGAGTTCAAATTTCTTAAAACTTAACGGTTCATAATTTTGGGTATTTTTACACGTGTCTCAGAATTATAGTAAAATGAAGTCACATTAGTTATATAATTTTCTGGATGTGCTGAAAACACAACACTAGACGAAGAAATATTTTATTGCTTCATCGTGAATTGAAATGCACTATTTTTAATGAAAATATTTGTAATTCAATAGCGTATTTTTGAAGCTAGGAGACAGCTGTATTGCAATATTTATTGTCATAGGAGATATTTTTATTTTAGTGATGCATTTTTATAACTAGGAAATGTATGTATTGCAGTAGTGAAATGTGTAGCTCGTTGAAAGATGTTCTGTAATAGCCAAGAACGCTATATTATTGTAATTAGAACTTTATATATCACTGAGTGAATGACTTTATAATAGTAATAAGTTACCTCCGTGCTAGTATCCTCAACGCTTTTAACAACAAGAATAATAATAATAACAATAAAAATATTTAATTTTTTAAATTCAAATAGATTTATTCGAAATAAATGTATGTCAAATTAGGTATAATAAATTATACGTATATTACATATAATTATACACGGAGTATATACGGAATAGTTTAGGAAGCTAGAATCTCACAATCAGGTCCCCGTGAGCTAAAACTGCTCGTCAAATAAATATAATTATACTGCTATATCCAATTTTCACTTCTTAAGATCCAAAACTGGGTCATTTTTTCTGGGAGGGTACTCCAAATATGCACAGCGCATTTCTAATTTCAAGGATAAATGAGCGCCATAAATCTTGTTACGAACACATTACGGAATAAGCTCATTAACGGCTGTCGCAACTGTTAGCCTAACTACTCATGATGATACATTCAATGAATGAATGATTCAATGAATGAATGATTCAATGAGTTCTCTGTCCTCTTCGGAATGTAATATCACAATCAGTTCCGGAAGGCGTCATATAATAAGTTATTTTAATAGCAATAGAGAGCTTTTATCGAACATTTTCTATTTCTAAAGCTCATAGAAGACCAACCAAGGAGACGCAATGAAATTTTCGTTAAACATAATTTCAGCACTTCCAGAACGTTCACCATAAATATTCCGTTCATTAAATTAAGTTGATTCGTAATGCTTCAGCGAAAATAATATTATAACCGTGTGAAAGGGGAGACCTAACCGCGAGAGATTATATTTGCTTATCATTTGTTATTGCGCGAGAAACATTAAATGAAAATTCAATAATATAATGCTTGCAACTGAAAGAGCGTACAAAATTAGTAGCAAATTTGCTAAATATTACAATTAGTCCTCCTCTTTTGCGAGAATTGTGTTCATTCTGAAACTGATAGAGAAATTTTGCTCTATTTTGAACGAATATTTGCTAATTGTATGTGGATTTCTAAAAGATAATGGAAAGCGGGTATATATCCATGGATTAAATTAATTAAGTTAAATCTGAAGGAAAGAGTATATAATGATATTTATAATAATATTTAGAATATCTCTGGTATTGAAATCTCGCGGATTATTTTCCAGAAATCACAGAATAAGAATTCTAATCCCTTAACTGATTGTTGATGGTCGGATTCAAAAGTACAAAGAGCTACATGCGGCTCGCGATTCCGTCATCCCTGGTATAGCGTCAGTAGGATATTATCTTCATTCTGGTACAAACTATTACTGAATTATCGCTACCAAACCTTTCTCTGTTAAATTTCTCCGAGGAAAAACTCGTTCTCTCTAAAATTAGATGGAGTCAAACCGTGAGCCGCTATTTTCTTCGTCCGAACACAGGCGAGGAAATTTCATTCTCCCGATGGCATCCAAATATAGGAGGGCGTCGAATATCTGTTGGTTAAGCGATGATTTACTTCCATCGGGAGCACCACAAATGAGCCCATAAATCGTGGAGAAGATACCTGAGAATACGCCCTTTTCTATCGCTTACCGTTGACTTCTTTCGACCGGAAGGGAAAAATCTACGCCGCTTCTTTTCAGTTCAGAATAATCTTTCGTTGTTATCATTATCGCACTGCAGGACTGCTTATGGGAGAATACGAGAGCACAAATTCAACTATCACTGTGGTCGTCAAGGGGATGAGTTGTTTACAACCACAAAATTTTTAAACATTTCCGCATATTTAATCTATACTCTCGCAATTTCAAACCCATATCAATATACGACTAAAATAAGAATCAATAATCAATTTCCTTTCTGTTGGCACTTTTCTTGATTTTCCGGGACAATTATTTCTAATACAAGACGTGAGAAAAAACTTTACGTGCATTTCTTATGGAAAAGTATTATGGGCTCCTTGGTTTGAACTCAAGCCTTCTGAGAAATGAGAGCAGTTTTCGTGGGGATTTCAACCTCAGTTCGTTTCATATCTTTACATCAAACCGTTTCCGAAATAGAGGGGGGAAAGGATTTTGCTTTTTTATAGACGCGTTCTACATAATTATTCAATACTAATCATAATCGGACATTTAAGTTTAAATTATGGTCAGCACCATTTATCGTTATTAATTATTCTGAAATACTTTTTATTCCATATATATATATATTAACAATAAATATTTCTGAACTAGACTATTTATTAAAACTATATTTATGAACTAGTATGATATAATACTACATTATCCATACAAACATATTTTATATATTAGATTCGCTAAATGTATATAAGTGTAAATTATCATTTCATATTTTCCTGGGTGATCGTCTTCACTAAGATCTTTCTGAAATAATTAAATTGATAATAATTTGCATAAAATCTTTCTGCTAATTTCGATATTGAAAGTAGTACAATTTAAGATTCGTGCGGATATTTGTGACTAATTCGTCTGTTCATAGAACTTGCGGATCTCTCTTTTAAAGTCCATTATTCCAATTAAGCCAAACAAACACAAATAGGCAGTGTCTTCATGGTGCATGCACCCCCTGCCACACGCCCAAAAGACTACTGGCAGTGTACATATGTAAATATAGATTCGATTCGGCTTCGCTCCTGAGTTCAACCACATCCACATTGAATTTTAATGGCTAATTTGAGAAAATGAAAATGGATTGATAGTTATATTTTGATACGACCATCTTCAAATTTCTTGAGTGATCTCACATTCTTGTAATCACCTTCCACACATGCTTCTCATTAATATACGAATCATGCATGCGGTGCGTCATCGTGACGAATGGAATACTTTTAACTTGTACAGGATACAGAAAAAACGGCTCTCTTTTTAAGCATTGTCCATCTTGTTTATAAATGTGATCATGTGAAAGCTAATGAGGATTGAGTGATTCTGTTTGTCAAACTTGTCTGCCCTTGTCTGGACTGTTCTCCTTTGCAGCATTCTGGTTGAGTTAGCGAAGGAAGGATCTACCTCATTCCTCATCTTTCACAGTAGACCTCATCCCTTCTCCACTGGTTTTGGTGGCTGACGGTGGACAAGTTGAATGTTCGCTAAGCCCTCGAGCTGATGACAACATCATATTCTATTATTTTAATATAATTCTATTTGTCTATACAGTCTTCAGCCCGAAGACTGGTTGGGACTTCATCCCCTCCACCCACAGCTACGATGGAGATGACAATATAATAGGAACGATGAGGAGTGAGCTAGTTTGCCGCTGCTTTCCTCACTGAGCTAGAATGCTATAAGCGGAACAATTCTACGTAAGTGTAGCACAGACCTCTATGAGTGACACTTTTCATAGTATCCAAAAATGAGAGACCTTATCAATGCCATTAATCAGCATCATTCAAACCTCAGTAGCTTTCATATTATCACAACCATGAAAAACCTACATAAGTAAATTTAATATATAAATAAATGAATGATACATTTCTCTCTATCCTGTACCAAAAAAATCAACGAAAAACATTCCATTCATAAGCCCTGGTAGCAGGACCAATTGTAGTAGTAGTATTGTTAAAAGTGCATCGACAACGTATGTCCAGTATGTGTTCCGCAAATAGGCCCTCACCGGGAATAGAACCCGGGACCGCTTTCACCGAAGCCGAACGCGGTAACCACTTAGCTACCCGGGAGCCCTGAAAAACCAATTCTTTTTGTACTATACTATTTCTATATGTGTTTATTATTGTTTCATAATTCTATATGTATAAGAGGTATCAGATATGTCCCGAACATACGTAGGTAAGCAATTTCCGATATACGCAAGGCATTCATCGGGACAAAATACTAAGAACAGTCTCTTATAAAACAGGACGCCTAGCAACTTACCTGTGACGCCTATCAACTCAAATAGGAAGCCTAGCAACCCAAGTATTTCGAAAAAGAGACAAATGAAACAGCAGAAATTTACTTCAAGTTAGCTTTTGATATTAAAAATGAATCCTTTAAAATATCTGTCCGTATTACCTCCACAGGTGTTTAATCCGCAGAGTGGTGGTCGGCGGTCGGATTAAGAGTTGCTTCTATTTATCATCAGATTAAATTGCTCTTCTCCTTCTGAAATTGTCATAATCTCCTGATTTAGACCATTTCATCTATTTTTTCTCCACATTCCTCTTTTCACCGATAATCTTCCATTTAATTTATTTTATCTCCACCACCGATCGTAGGATTGTCCAGAAGAACCCATATTTTTGAAACATTATTTCTCCTTCGTATACGACCAATAGGTAACTCATTTTAATTAGGATAAATCTCATAGCTAAGCCATTCACGTAGATGTAAATTAATTACTTATCATAGATAACTTGGCTAGGCGCTGCTCATAGCCGCTTAGTTCATTTTGCTTCTCGTTTACTTCCAAAATGCTTCACACATTGTACAAACTAAAATATCTCCTCAAACGTTTCAACCTACACTCTAAGCTCTATCATGTTGTTTTATACTAACTGAGATTGTTGTTTTATGGACATCTGTATTATATTAGTTGTCATTGACTAATAATAATTAACAGAGGACGATCAATGCTACTTGCTAGAACAAGTCGTTACAAAATTTCATTTTTCCGCGAACGATACGCAAAAGTAATTGATTAGGGAAGTAGAGTCATGGTGCATGCACCCCCTGCCACACCCCGATAGACGACTTGCAGGGGGTACATGTAAATGTAGATGTTGGCAAGTATATTATTTTAGCAGATTACTTTTGTAATGAAGTCAAAATTAAAACTAAATGCGTGACATCCCAGTGTTTAAGAGATGAAAGATTCTATAAAACACCAAACTGGCAAACAAGGTATGGTAGAGGTTCGTAAGAAACCTAATACCAAGTGATTCTACAAAACAGATATACGATTGCATAACACGTAATAGCATAATATCACTCATATAATAATAACTCGTCTTTATTTATGGGCGAGATTGAGACTAATTAGTCTCTTCTTACATCTAACCCTTAGTCATTGTACATAGAAAGAAAGAGGTATTGGGAGTGAGTATAGTCATATAAGTGAGGTAAAGAAAAAGTTAAAAATTGGCAACTTCGAGAGCGTAAGCAATGAACAATTCAGGGATTTTATAATGTACCCATTTTATGCTTTTTATTATCTATGTACATACTTTATATCTTATTTTTATGTATTTTAGCAAATATTTGATGTTGTTTAAATTATAAAATACATATAGAAACTTCTGACAAACAATTTGCTCAGTAGGACCAATTATGAGAAATTTCGTGCATAAATCACAATACTTAAATTTATAACCCTAACGTAAAATAAACTACAATTAATTAAATTAGTATCGTAAGCTGAAACATTATCAAATATGATACATTTTAATTATTTTGCTTTTAAAAATTTATTTTTCACTTTTCAGTGTACGTATACTTTGCCATCTTCTTTTTGCACTTAATGTCATAATTTATCATATTCTTCTTGAGCAGTGACATGGCATTTCGCTTTTGTATTTTAATTTCCCTGTAAGTATCCGTTTGTAAACAATTGTAGCTGTGATTGAACAACTCCAAATTGACGAAATGAAAAATGCAAATACTGAAGAATAACGCATGAAGCCAAGAAATATGGAAAAGACTCTGTGAAGACCTGTTCGAATCACTCTATGAATATTGACGACTGGTTTGTTGTATTGTGAAATGGAATGACATAAAGCAATTCGTTGATATTTATATCTATTACTACTGCGTGACATTCAAACGGAATTTCGAAGAAACTGTCAACAATCGCCATTAATTAATCTAAATTGCTAATAAGGATATATTTTATAGGATTGGCGCCCAAACAAAGAGCAAGTGCGACCCGCCGCACACTTTCATGCGACCTTCGAAGATGTTGGTTGCCTAAATCATAAGTTGTATGATTATTCTAAATTATCCAAAATAATGAACTTCCTCTCGTTTATTTGACGTAAACCTGTTTGTTATTTGCGAGATTGAAGGTAAAAATTGATTGCCAAAAAATATAGCATCTTCTTGAAAGATAAGTACATATTTGCGGCCCACCGACACCCGATTAAATTGCTATATGTCCTGTTGAGTAGATTTAGATCTTAGATTAATCACCACCGAGCCGCCAGTGGCGTATGGAAGGGGGGAAATTAACACCTCACCTAAACTACTCTATTCTAAATATAACAATTTTGAGCTCAGGTGTTTTTTTACTTTCAAACCTTGTACTTGTAATAAAAACCAAGCTTTACTGGTGATGAGGGACGTATTCTTTAGTCTACAAATAATTTGATGGATTGGGGCAGTCACCATACCAGTTAGTGCGATCAATTCATCACTCGACATTCCACACTCGCCTCAGGTGACTTCAGCCCGCCTCTGACAGCCTTCCTCATCCTTTCCCTCCGTTACGGAGTTTTGCTCTTTCCGTTTGGACTCATTCATTCGCCGATTTCATGGTCCTCTTGATTTTACACTTCGCCGAATTTTGATCTCCATATTCTGTTACATTCACTTTCTGGACACAAACCGAAATACAGTTTTAGGGGAAGAAAGAGTGGCAAAAGCCACTTGGAATTGAAGATTAAAAGCTCCTCATCTTCATATAACTGCGTTCTCATGAAGTACTTCACTAAAAGTAAAAGGTATGAATAATCATCGGCAATTAAACTTTCGATCTGCCACACTTATTCCGATCTTTCATTCCAACATTTTGATTTCTAAGAAAAGTACGTGAAAGCATTATATAGATAAATACGTAATTTTCTCTAATTAATATGGTCATACATTTTAGTTTTTCGACTTTTAAATTCACGTTGTGATTTCGATTTATATTTTGTATATTTGACATATATTTAACCAATCTAATATCATCTTCCTTGATTATCTTCAGTGCTAGAATTTTTATCTTCCTCTATTTTAATACTTTAACCTCAGTGTCCGCATTACCGAATATATTCTACATCTACATAAATACCCTGCAAGCCGCCATTTGGCGTGTGGCAAAGGGCGAAAAACACCATGCGTTCAAGTTACCTCTTTATCTTATTGTTGTCACGTATCGTTTGCGGAAAGAATGAGTCCCAAAACGACTCGTCCTCGCATCTATTTCTCTTATTTTAAGAGAAATTTCTTTTCTGCTCTGGATTTCTTTTCCCTGAAGCTTAAACTCTTCGGTGTATTTATATTTAGCCTTCTGAAATATTCTCAGTTATCCCTAACTCCATATTAGCGACAAAATAATATATCTTTGTTTTGATTTCCTTGACGATGGGATAAATGGAGTAAGAGACTCGCTTGCCTCAATTCCACCCAAATGAAGACATTTATTTATTCATCTTCCACAGGATAATGATAGCTCGGAATCTACTGGCTAATGCAGGTGCATACTCAATGCAGTTCGAAGCAAATGCACTTTGGAGTGCATCTGCATAAGCGAGATCCTGCCTCACGAAAACCGGTTCTCCGGTGAATGTGCATACTTGAGGAGACCTCAAAGGAGAGGCACATTTGCGGAGAGAAGACTAGGTCGCCCAGGGCCGCGCTTCTTGAGGGGCGGCGCCTCGGATATTCTCACTATAAATGATCTAATAGAAGATTTCATTTCTCGGTATCTCGGTCACTTGCCTTCGCCTATAACTGAGTGATGATCCCCAAGTTGAACAATGTCGCCATTAATGAACAAGGGCTTTCTGTTATTCTCGCGTAAACTATTCCGGGAAATTTTGCCGACACTTTCCGCGATCACGGGACGTTTCGAAGCCGCCATTACGCCGACACGAATTTTGAGGAATTAAAGTTTTACTCAGGCTTGTAAAAAATTTGTGTTCTCTAAGATTGCATTCCTAATGGTCAAACGGGGTTTAGATTAACGGAGAAATACATTTTAGGTTGAAGGAAAGTATTCTGAAAACTTGAAGCATGTGAAATCACCGTAATTGCTATCTGACAGCAATGCGTAAATCGATAAAAAAATCCACCAACTATAAGTACGGATTAAAAAGTAACTCAGTGCTAAATAAGTCTTTCTCTCTTTGTTTCATGGAGTTCTTAAATTTATAATTAACTTATTTATTCAACTAAATTTTAAGTGGATTTTTTCAATGATCATGTCTTCGATAAATTAATCGAAAATTATTAATTCGATATTATTTCAAAATGCAAATGCTCACACACTTTCCTTGCTGTAAATCAGTCGAATATGCCCCGAATTTTAATCTCTGAGCCTTTATAGCAAAAATTGAGTTATTGGATTGACAAAGTGGACAAACTTTTAGTAACATTAACTAGAACAGTTGGAAAGAGTTTAAATAAGAATACTTTCGTTAAATAGAGAACGTGAGAGTGGGCGATTCGTTACGTATTTTCTCCTTCAGTGAGAAACATACAGAGTTCGGTTTCTCTTGGTGTCATTCGCTGAGACAAAAAGACCTAATGCTACAAGCAATACGATTCTGGTTTCCTAAAGAAGCTCTCTGGTCGTGATATGTATTTCTTGTGTGGTTTAATAAACAATGTCATGAAGCCTTTTCGAAAACATTTTATTGTCATGTTTTGGAACACTTCCAATTTCCACCGTACAGAATCTTTTAAGTTCCAAGTACCTCAGGTGTGATAATAACAGTCCTGCATGCTACTCTGACCCACCAAGTAGATTTTTATAAATCCAAATAGGAAAAAAATCTCTGGGGAATTAGTTAAAATGTAACGACTATAAGCTTGCAATATCCAAGTATATATATACAAACGAAAATGGGTAAGAATGACTTTGCGCAAGATGGTGCGCACCCAGGAAAAATCCCAAGGAAGAATGGACTTGAAAAAAGTCTGACGGGACCGCAATTGGGAGATCCGGGTTCGATTCCCGGTCCCGTCAGACTTTTTTCAAGTCCATTCTTCCTTGGGATATATATATATATACAACCTACTAACCGAAATTCCCGTTGATTCTCAACGGGGAAATAAAAAATGATAAATACAATACTAATAGCGATTTTCTGGACTCTCGAGAAACTATTAGATAGTTAGTGATCACTTTTGTTTCTAATCTTGAGTAAAACGATTTAAAGTTTTCAAATCAGTGTTCTCTACAATTGCATGACGTATTAATGACCGACCGTCAGTAAAGATGAGAATTGATGATTCGCAAACTTGAAAGACATTAAATATATCTCTTTTATCATCAATGGGGGATTATATTTAAAATCGATTGATTGTGTGCATTAGCATGAAAAAGATGATTCCTAAACATTTCTATACGAACTGAAATATTACTACCAACTGTGAATCATAGCTTACGCGAGGAATGGCAACGGGAATTACATTGAACTGTTGTACTATTGTGTTATGTTATACATTTTGTGTTTTCTTTCGTGTTTTTACTTTAAGACTATTAAAATGGTCTCTAATATTCGTTGCAATGGGTTGGTGTTTTTCTTTACATAATGATCATAGTCGTATTAAATGTCACGCTCTAAGTGATTGGCCTGTCCTACGACCGCATTCACTAAACAACTTTCGATCCTACGGGTGAGATTCCTAGGAGTGAATCTTCTTTATTGATATTTTTAATTCAAACGTTTGATCTATTTTTTACAGCATATAAACAGCTTTCTGTTGTTTAACTTCATCATTGTTGAATATAACTATCTTCTTTTATATCTTTTCTAAATATAGCATCCTAAGATTGTGTTTGGAATGAAAAAATCAATAAATTGCGACCAAAAATTCATGATTTTGAACACAGCATTTGGGAGTCTTCTCCCCAAACCGCTACTGAATTAGAATCGATTCCTTTATTTTCGACTGAATGCACACCTCCCATGGAGACGTGTAAGAGTCTGAGGGTAAACTGCGCCCCCCACGGGAAGGACCCCAATGGTGCAGGGGCATATGTGTTCAGCCCAATTCGACCACTCTTCGCCACCATTGACATCTTCTCTCCTTACCGACGTCAACATAAGGCCTGAGGTATATTATATGAATTGACATTATTATACTGTTACTATATGGCATTGTTCGTATTATTATAATAAACATTTTTATTGTATTAATGTTGTATTATTAGTCTTGCGTTAGCATGATCTATATTATTATTATTATTATTGCTTTGTTGTTGTTGTTATTATAGTGGTATTTGTAAAATAATGATAAGCAAACAAAATAAGATTTTTAAACTCTTATACCAAAAAAGGGAGTGACAAACCAATATCGATGATATGCATGTAACTGTTCGGGTTTCAGGATTGATAAATTACTTAAATATTCTGTGATAATTGATATTTATTTCTAAAGCAATTTCAAAGGAAATTAATCTACTTCCCGGAGATTGACGTTATCAAGCCCGTTTATTGTATGTATTCAGTACGTGAACCATGACCTCGAACAAATAAATAAATGGAGTAAGGACAATTTTTTGAAAATAAATCCACTAAAATCGCAAGCTATTATTATCGGATATCCTACGTTATTAAAACAAATTACTGGAGATATCAATGCAAAGCTCATCTTGGACAATACTGAGATCCCAATCTGTAACTCTGTTAATAATCTCGGTGTTTGCATTAACAACAGTCTTACGTGGTTGGAACACGTCTTGAAAATTTGTAAAAAAGTTTATTCTTCCATTCATTCCCTCAGATGCTTAGGAAGCTTCCTAACGCCCTCTATTAAAATTCAACTGGTAAATTCATTAATCATGCCTCACTTTGATTACGCTAACATTGTGTACCAAGATTTATCGCAAGAATTAGCTTCTAAGTTGCAACGTGCCCAAAATGCGTCTGTTCGTTTTATATTTAACTTAAAAAAGTATGACCATATTTCTGATGCGTTCAAGAAAGTATCTTGGATCAAACTCGAACCTCGTCGAAGACTTCATGTTCTAACGTCAGCTTTCAACATCTTGCGAACGCAAACTCCGGAATATCTCTTTGCTGAATTTGTCAGCTTAGAATCGATTCACAACTGCAATACAAGGGGTAAAAACAATTTACTCATTCCAATTCACAGGACGGAGATGTTTCACAAATCCTTCGTAGTAACTGCCATTAAGTTTTGGAACGCCCTTCCGCCTCATATAAAATCATCTATTTCAACCAGTTCTTTGAAGAAAAAATGCCTCTCTCATCTTCTAGTGAATCAATCACTCAATTGATATTTCTCCTTCAACCCCACATAATAGCTAGTTCAGCACTGATCAACACTCTGATGACTGTCGTTTCTCACTGCACAATCTTATATATTACTTGTCCTTTGTTCTTTTTCTTAGGTCCTCATTAAAAAAAAAAAATTTCTAATCGTATTCATTATTGTACTATTTTAATTAATTTTTACATTTTTCATGTCTTTTTAGTAAGTGTCATTTTCTATATTCTCTCGATATTCGATATCTACCAGTTTCTCATAGTGTATTCTTGCAGTTACCACATTTTTTTATGTTATTTTATTTTTGTAATTTCGTTTGAATGTGTTATCTGATGTTTCTGTTTTATCAATTATTTCCTCATGGTTTATTATTGCAGTTTTTCCTGTTTATGATTTTATTTTATTATTAATTTGTAACTTTGTTATATTACTATTGATTTTGTAATTTTCTTCTTATACACAGCTTTCTTAATCATCTTTTAGCATGAACTATCAGCAGGTTTGCGCAGGTTTTTCACACCCCCCTTCTCTGAGGGTATTTTCCTGCTGTGGATATTTTTTCCTAAGATATCACCTTAGGTTTTTTTTACATCCCTTCTAAAGTTTTCCTCTCTATTTCTTTTTACCTACACACAAGTCTTCATGTACATAAAACCATTGCTTCAAGGTTAGATGGAAGAAGAGACTTTTCAGTCTCAATCTCGCCTTTAATAAAGACCTTATTATTATAGTTTTATTCTCACATTTTGTGGTATCTTTGAACCTGTGACGGGTATTCACCAAGTCACATGTTCCTATATTGTTATCATTTTTTATGGTATTTCTTATTATACTGATTATGATTACAGATTACAGAGAAATTTTCTTGTTATCGAGCAGGTGTCCAGAATTACAGATTTTTGTAGGGAGATATAGCTTTTTGGTTTTAAGCCTATCTCCATTAAGCTGTTATGCAATGATTTTGGAATTATTCCAGTTGATGAAAGTATGATTGGTACTATCTTTACAGATTTTTGGTGCCACAGTTGTTTTATTTCTTCCTTTAGTGTGAGGTATTTTTGTATTTTCTCTGCATACTTCTTTTGTATGTTCATGGAATTTGGAACAGAAATTTCTATAAGGTATGTAGTTTTACTAGATTTGTGAATGAGTGTAATATCAGGTTGGTTATGAGGTATACTTATGTCTGTGATGATACTTCTATTCCAGTATAACTTTACTGATGTATTTTCTAAAATAATTTCTGGTGTATATTTGTAATATGGAGTATAAGTATCGATGAGAGTATGTTTCAAAGCAAGTTCTTGGTGAATTATTTTACAAACATTGTTGTGTCTCCTTGTATATTCTGTAGAAGCAAGCAACCCACAGCCGCCGATAATATGGTCAATCGTCTCAGATTGTTCATTACATAGTCTGCACTTATCACTAATAATTTGTTGGTCCTTAATGATGAATTTCCTATAGTTTCTTGTATTTATTATTATTATTTTTATTATTGTACCAATTTCATATTCCGTAGTATTATTTTCGAATCTAATATACCTATAGAGTTTAATAAATTACCAATAGTATTATAGCATTAAACTTAAATAAATGAGGTTAAGAAATAACAGGAGTGAAAAATATAGACGACTGGGACTCGAACCCAGGTCTCCCACTTCCTTCCAAATGAGATTAAATTGAAAATTAAACATTGGCTTATCAATAAATGAATGTAGGCTTTTTGATTTCATTTTAAATAATCCATTAATTGAGTTACTATGTTTATTATGGCTAAGAAACGCATATTTATATATGTTTACATATATTATGTTTCAACCACAATATCCTTGTTTTTTGGTGTTCTTTGCTAAACTGTGAATATTTCATCTTACATGAATTTGTGATAGAACGCCAGGAGGAAACGAAAAAGCTAACAAACATTATGTTTAGCAGGATCTTATCTCTTTATGAGTAATATAGAGTGAATATATGTTGTGAATAACGAAGTGCTCCAATTAAATTATCATTATCGTCGTAGCAATTGTCCGCAAACCATAGTATTATTGTATACATGAACGTTCCTATTTCATATTTTAACAATAACCTGTATTGATCGGGGTAATGACTGTTGGTTTGTGGGTTTCTTATGGTGGGCTTTGTTGAACTTGATGAGAGTTTGGGTATCTCTTTAAATGGATGCGTGCAGATGTTATTTTTGTACATGTGACGTTGCCACCGGACCTGCGACCCGATTACTGTAATGATAATTTCAGGAACTCTATTCTGAACGGTGATACATCTGCTACAAAGCGTTGTCGTTCTAATTTATATGACTTAATTTGTTTATAAAAACCAGGATATCTCCGCTTTTTTAAATAACCGTTTTTTCCTCACTAGGATTTTTAGCCGCCCTGGCGTTCTTCGCTCCGATATTCGTCACTTTTCTCTAGATTTCCGACGTTTATAACTTTCACTAAATATTTTTCGGTGGTTATTTTGATCGGTAAATGATAAATTTTGTCTCTTTTCATTATTAATTTTAATTTTTTTATGAAATGCAGAAGGGAAAAGCCGAGAAGCGGAAGTTGCAAAATTTTCATGCTAATAAAAATCAACACCACGAAGTATAGATTTCTTAAAGACTACATATTGATCTCAGGTTTAATCCCAGACAAGTAAAAGCGTACATTTTATTTTATTTAAGCTATATTTCCACTCCAAAGTAAAACTTAAAAAGTATCATCGTAAGTACTTAAGAGAAACTTTCACCAGAAAAAAAAATTCTATAAGGATTCGTATTCTTATCGTCGATAATGGATTTCGGCTTAAGATTAGGAGAAAATTAATAAATTGAAAATGTGTGTTTTCGATAACCGATCTCATTGAACTAAGCTTTCATTAAGGACGTAATATTCTTCTCTATACAAATAACAGTACTATGTTCAATCTTATTTCTAAATTCCCATTGAAAATCGACGGGCACTTCAGCCTGTATTTTTGGAAGGAACCGATGGAGAGAATGGGCAATCTGATCCCAAATGTCTTAGGATTACCTTTTCTTCCGCCCTTCGTAGTTCGAAAAATACTTCCTCGCTGTTATTATCCCTCCATGAATTATACGAAGCTCATTATCTATCGAATAAACTCAAAATTCACCAAAATAATCCACCCTATAAATGGTGGATTGTTCTCTGAGATTAGGTGGAAATGAGGCGAGCCAGTATTTGCGATCTCAGGGACTTGCAAAATTGGCGGAAATGAGAGTGAGTTCCGATGGCCAATCTCGAGAACTCATCACCGCTCTCCGATTGGATGCGACGTCGGCCGAAGACCTTCTCCGTCGGTGTACATTATCATCAGAGCATTGAGTAGCACAGATCTATTATTATCGGAACCATATTTCTATACGCCACCTCGTTGAGTCCACTGAAAAACCCACATTTAGCGGTTGATTGCCTCAATTTCTGAGGTCTCCTTGGCCTCATTAAATAGGAAGACTTTGTGAAGGTTTTCATGAATCTTATCCGTTCATTAAAATATATGTGGGAACAAGGCAACAGGTGTAAGGCAAAATATACAGTTGATAGCATTTATATTGTTGTCTTAATTGTTTGTATCGTAGCGTGAGTTGTTTATTCGGTCGATAAGGACGCTACGCTGGGTCGGTGGCTATTGAAATCGTTCAGTTGTGCATTCCGTGAGTATCCGAAAATAACAGAAATAAAATCATTCTACATCAAGGGTTCTTTTACTAGCCACCGACACGGCATAAAGTCCTTACCAACCGAATAAACAACTCATGCAACAATACAAGCTGTTAGGGCGACAATGAAAGTGCTGCAAACTGCATATGTTACCAGTGGCCTTGTCGCCACATATTTCCACAGCTTCAATAAGGGCTTGCAATCTGCAAAGATATTGCAATCTGTTGACGAATCAAGATATTAATTGAAAAATAAAAATTTGGTATGTAAAAGGATAGCAAATCTCCCTCTTTAGAAATAATGCTCGCGAGCCACACCAACCACGGAGGATGGCCACGTTAACACAACAGAGAGCTAAAAATTCTTTAAGTGCCACAAAACTAAGATATTGATGGAAAATTAGTTCATAGGATGATTTAGTTGTTCTTCGAATCTTAAAGAGTGCGTTTCGAAAAACGTTTGCAAAAATATTTTCGAGCTCAAACCTTAGAACTTGCAAATTTTCCGTGAAAGAATGGGCTCAAACCCCAATGCGTGCGGTGCAAAGTGCTGATGAGACTGGTCAGAAAGCACTTCTAAAGAGGAAGGGGAATTGTAATAACAATAACAGGGATCTTCAATGTCAAGCGGTGAGTGAACCGGATGAGGGCCTCGTGCTGGTTTGTTCCCTCAGGGCCTAAGTCAGGGGTGCGGCGAGTGAGGGTCGTCTGCGGGTTTCGTCGCTGTCGACGACGCTTCCTCGCCCCTGGAGATCCTGAGTTTATTCGAGGACTCGGTTGCGCACGTTCTATATCTACGTCTTTCCGCGTATGGCAGAGGGTGCATGCAATTGTTGACAATACGTACTGCAAATCGCTGTAACTTCTCTAATTCCCGAATACAACACTACCACGCCCATACACTACGTGCATACAGTTTCAGGTCCTATGCTAATCTACATCTGCATATGTGCCCTGCGAGCCACTTTTCGGCTTGTGGCAGGGGATGCACCATTACACCGATTACATCGATTACTTTCGCGCATCGTTCGCGGATCTAACTATTTCGGTTATAGCATCTATTGCTCTGATTTTTCTCGCAGTATCAGAATGCCCTATGTCTCAGGGAAGACGCATAATATCGGCTCTATCTTCTAGAAAAGTACTTTTGCTGAGCTTATTGAGTAAATTAAGTTTTCTTTTCAGTTTTCTATCTTCTAGAGAATACCATCCTGCGTCTTGAAGCATCTGATTAACGCTCATTGATTTAACGTAATAATGTTTTACAAAAAAATCCCCTTTCGTTGTGCCTTTTCTAATTCTCGATTACAACACTAGTCGGCCCTAACTCCACATGCGTACTCAAGGTGAGGCCTAACCAACGCAAAGTAACATCGTTCACGGACTTTTTTTTCCGCCCAAACCGACTATTCTCTTGACGAATCTGAGTTTCTCTTACATTGGGGAAGTATGTAGCTGTCCATTTCTGTATGTATGTATTTACCACGAGTCAACTCGTGGCCTATGCTTTTTAAGGAGGATAATGGGCCTAAACCCACTCTATGGGATGGACATGAGAAGTGACATCTTTGGCTCAGGAGTTGCTTGGTGCTCAGGAGTTCCCCTGCCCTACCACACTATTCCGAACCACTCTTTTGTTCATTACACTGACACGTTTGTATGGATGGCGGGTCGTAGGATTTTCGAGCACTGCACGTGATTTTTAGGATAAAGGGTGGGTCAGATCGTGGGAACGAAATGTTTGGCTGAGCGAATGGCGGATAAACAGAAGACGAGCGAAATGAAAAGTAAGCAAACTTCACAAATAAACCCATTTATAACTGTATGCGAAAGTAAATTCTCCAATGCATAGTTAAGCGAAGGAGTGTTAGAAATAAAGTATTTGATTTGGAATATCACATTTGTGGTCACAGAACTGTTACACGTGTTTTCTTAAATAAAGCTGGCTGAATGAGGGCATTAGTGGTAATTAAACATTTTCTAAAGATTTCGCCTTTTACCGACGGTACGTAACGGTAAAAGAGGGTCGAAATCTTTATTGCGGTTAAATCCAGAGCTAATACTAGCGACACAGAAATCACCTGGTGTCGGATAATCCATACAGCAAACATCAATGTGTGCTTTTTTGCAGACTGCAAAGTTGTTCTCGACAATATTTGCGCAGTCTAAATGAATTTTAAAAAAGGAGTTTCGAAACAACCATCATCGGATTATGATGGCCGATTTGCTCCGAAAACCGTGTTTTTGAAAATACAGTAAATTGGTAAAATTGGGATTCTTTTTGAATTTCTTCGATATGGGCAGTTGAACTGACTTCAGTTGGTTGTAAATGTATTTCTATATTCGTAAGCCTAATAAACCTTACGATTGCAGGGGGAGTATCAAATCTTCCATAAACGGAACGATGTAAGCCAACTGGAACAGAGCATTTCGAGCGAAGGCAAACACGAATACATCTACGTAGTTATCGCTGTAAATTTTCAAAAAGTATAGAAATGGAAACTTCAAATTCACTTTAATTCTGAAGAAAATTTTGAAGTCTTTAATTAAAAACTAAACACCGGTTTTAATTTAATTAAGTCTTGACAAAATTATTACCGAAAATAATGGGAAATTGTTCTTTTAGATAATGCACATATAAACGGATCCGTATCGTAGCCCAGAATGTGGGGGGAGGGGGGGGGGGGGTTCGTTGGGTCCAAACCCACTTCCTTAGGGTCCTGATTATTTACTATACTTATTTAATGTACATACTTATACTGTATACCTATTTACTAAGAAACACCTTTACTTGATGGTAAGTTTTTTCCCTTCGATTTGTGTATTGCAACCAGGAATGCTGGAATTATAGAGAATTGCCTCATCTTAAAAATAATCTTAACTAATATTGACTTTAAATGGACGCAGATTTAACAATAGCGGTAGTTTATAATAACAAAAAAAATATTGAATTCCCATATTTTTATCATATATCTCGTAATTTTGAACCAAAAACAATATTCCACTACCAGAACAAGAATTTCTATTCAATTTTCCTTCTTCCGGCAATGATTCGACTTCATAGGATTATAATCTGTAATTAAATACAGTAAAAGAATTACAGATTGTATACTTGATATTTAGGTGCGCTTTTACAAACTATTTTCCGAACTTAAGCTCAAAATTTGGCCATAGAAGTAGTCGACCATTCCGTTGCATAAAATGAATAATAAAATGGCAAATTTCATGGAAATTATGACAAATCAATAGATAAGGAATCACATTAGAACACAAATTCGCCGGTTTCTCCACTTTTTAGGAAGTCTACATTTAGGGTAGAATTTGAATATTTTCCCAAGAAATCGTTTTCCAATAAAAATTCCTAAGGTTTGATACCCTTTATCTTTTCTATCTTTACGATTAGTGATATATAGTGATTAGTGATATACTCGGCACCATATCGGCCAACTTCTTGGAATACCTTGGCGAAGTTTAGAAGTCCCGCACTCGTGAGTGGCCGTTTTGCTCACCTGTTATTGATTCTGGTGCTTCGTTAAAATAAGTGTGCTTCCGACGGCTTAGTTTTCGTGACACTTTTCGGATGAAAATGGAGCGTTTTAATTCGGTGAAAAAGCTTTTGTTGGATTAAAAAGGACGCACGCTCGCCGCATAAATTAATCCACCCTCTTTCTATCTTCAGCCCATGTTAGTATGTACTCTCGTATTACTTCCCCACCGCTCGCCGAAATCCCAATAACTTAACGTAGGGTGTAACGTAAATAATTACGCAATAATGATCTGTAATAACAATCATAATAAATTCGATGATGGAAGGCGTGACTTCGTGGAAAGACACCACCAAAAAATAAGACTAAGTACTTTTCCACAGAGTATTTAAAGCACGACAGGTTTCGCAAGCGATTTTGCACATTGTTTTCGACAATTATAATGTTTTCTGACACAATAAATTACACATTGTCACCAGAAATTATTGTATGAATGTATTTGTCGAGTAAATTATTAAATACGGATGGAATTTTCAGAAATATTATCTTCCATAAAAATACAAGGCAAAAGTAAGTACTATTTTAGATTGACAATACGTTTGAGAATATGTTTACAATGTTACATTAATATCGATATCCCTTTATTAAAAATCATCAATATTAAAGTTACGCTCTTGCATCAGAAACATTTTGTGCCGTTTTCGAAGTGTTTATTTGTTTAATTATTAATGTTCACACATTTTCGGCATAAATGTCGAATTTATCGTTTTGGTACTATCCTCCGCCCAACTGAAGACATAAAACGCCCTTTAGCGGGCGGCTGTAGAGTTGGCAATCACTGAATTGATCGCAATACTCTGAAACAATATTGAAAACAGCGTTCAAAAGACAACAAGAACTAAATTCGTCTTATCTAGAATCTTATTCAAAAGATCTCCGGTAACCATAAACACTAAGCTCCTAACATTCTTATTTAATCCTACTGACGCTCACCTATGCATCACCCACATGGAATTATTCATGCAAATCCTACCAACAGAGGCTTTATAAGTTCGAAAGCAAAACTATGAAAGAGATTTTGAACGTTCCATATCATACCACACTTCCAAGATATGAGAATAATAATATAACTCCTCTCTCTACATCGTTAAATAAAATAACAAAAAATTCAACTGAAAGCTAAAAATATCCACAATACCTTAATTTCCTCTATCTGGGATTACGACCCTAAAATAGCGATCAGTAAATACCACCGCCCAAAAACTGTACTGAATGAAGAAACCATTGTGCTAAACACCCTACCGTAATCCGAGCCAGATGCTCTCCCCTAACACATGATCTTCAATAAAAAAGTGAACTAAAGTGAGTAAAACCATGGATAACACCTCGAGTCAGGAAAATGAACAAACGGTAGAAAGTGAATTTTATTCGTACAATCCAATCTGGAGGAAATATTATAAGAAACTTTTACGAAAGAAAATTATACGAATTAACGTTGGCTCTCAAAAATCGTAAATATCCACTCTTCGATAGAACATTGATTTGATGTTTCAGTTGAGCCATAAATAATCTACGATATTCCTTTTTATCCATCTTTTGTCTTTTTATATTTCAATGTTTTGAATCCTTCGAACAGTGAAGGAGTGAATGTTTACCATTTGTTTTTCATCGGACTGCTTTAATTAAGACATTTTTCACATGAAGCTTTCCGGCTGAAGACAGGGAGAACTAACTCACTCCTCATCTTGGTGTGGTAGATCTCATTCCCTCTGCAAAGCTTTTGGTTATTAATTGTACAGACTGCCAGTCTCTCTAATGATACGTTAATATTAGGCATTCCCTTCTTTAGTATTTTTGTAGTGTTATTTAATGTGATGCGGAAGTTTTGAGCATCTGATAGTAAGTATTTTACGATTTATTTTACATTCAGTGTCCTGTACAGTTACTGTAAAATATTGCGCGTTCCACGGAATTTTTAAGCATACGGACCCCTAATCAGAAAAGGGTCACTTTCCATTCCGTGAACCCACGTGTTTTTTCTGATAAATGAAAACTGATGGTATGGATTCTCTTTGTTGCATAAAAACTTAGCAGTGTTATGTTGTACTTAGATTTTAATGGGTCATTAATATTTAAATGTATCGTGAATACGTTTAATCTAGAATATTTGATTTCATATTTACATTCTACTCGATAGAAATCTCTAGGCTTCACCTTGAGTAAGTATGCAGTGTATGGGATCCTGACCAAAAGTGCTGTTATTTGAGAGTTAGGGAGGCGATATTCTGCGTCCACCTCTGCTACGTAGGCCGCTCTGATACTGCGAGAAGAATCAGAGAAATAGATGCTTGAAGTAGTCGTTTTAAGAAATCATTTTTGTACGATTAATTACATTAACGATACGGGAAAGTAGGTTAAGACAGTAGAGTGATGATACTTGCACCCCCAATCGCACACCGAAATGCAGCATGCAGGGTACACATGTAGATGTAGATACATCTAAAAGACTTCCTACACACGATTATACACGGCATATTTCCACTGTTCGCCTTTCGGTGCTTTTTCTGGCCTTTATTTAGAGAAAATCACAAAAGTCGTTATTTATACTGTGTGAGCATATTTAGTCGATTGCGTTCCGAAACACCTGTTCATAAAGACCTTCCGCTCCACTTCCAACGGACTCTTTCTTTCAATTATCCGCCCGCCTTAACTGCTTCAAACAAAAAGTCTTGCCTTTGATTTGCGCTCCAATTCGCCTTCGTTTATTTTTGGAGCGAACCCACAATTGGCCATACAAGTGTGGTTTATTTGTTTTTTCTATTTCAGATCCACCAAATTCTCCGTTATAGCAGATTATCGAATTTCAAATTCATGCCTCTTTAAATTTCATATTAATTTTTTTTATATGAAGAGTTAGTTACTTACAATCGATGTTTCCATGTTTTCATTGCCTTTTAATCATTTTTATGAATTCTCTGTATTGGTCACCGCTGTACAATTAAGCTAGTATTGTAGTCGCAATAGCCTTTACTCTCATAATTAGAAATCTACAAATCATAACGTTAAAATTCAACAAACAAACGTACAGATTGATAAAATGATCGTTTTTAGGATAGAATTTTTTTATTTATGTCTGCGTATTTATAAGTACCTGCAAGACATCTTTCGGTGTGTGGCAGTGGGTGCATGCACCATGACTCTACCAAATCGATTACTTTCGCGTATCATTCGCGGAAGAAACGAACTCTTGAATCGATTGGTTCTAGCATCTATTTCTCTGATCTTTCTCGCATTATTGGAACGGCCTATGTAACACAGAGAACGCATTATATCTGCTACATCATCTCTAAACGTGCTTTCTCTGAGCTTATTTAGTAAATATAACCTTTGTTTATATCTTCTGACTTCTAAAGAATCCCATCCTGCTTCCTGAAGCATTTGAGTAACGCTTGCTGATTTATCGTAGCAATTCCTCACAAAACGTATCACCTTCCGCTGTACCTTCTCTATTTCTCGAATACAACTCTTTTTGGCCCATACACTACAAGAATACGCACGTTGGGTCTAAAGTATGGATGTAAAGTAACATCACTCACGGACTTTGTCTTTGCTTTTACTTTTCTCCTTAAGCCGAATATTTGTTTAAAATATAGGCTTAGGTGGATACAGCAGAAAACCTAATGGCTTTAACAATTAAGCACCGCAACAGGTGCTGAATTGAAGAGAGCACTGATCCGTCTCAAATCGTGCTTTTCGAAAGTATTTTGGTACCTCTCCATTTTAAGACGGGAAACTTTAAGGCCCTCCTCAAAACAATACCCAAGATAATTTATTCTTTATGCTGCGGGGGATGAGTTGGATTTCGGTTTCTGGTGATGAAGTCCTCTCATCTGCCTTTACTGTTTTAGACAGTGATGCATAAAAATTGTTCATTTTAAATTTTGTGCCAAATTCAACAAAAATGCTCTTTCACAAAAGCGTGACAAGGATAAAATCAGAAAATTTATACCCGTGAAGACATAAGAAATTAATTTTTATAAATTTTATATCTAAATAGTGATACATGAATTCCACTATTTACTAGGTATCGTTTCCTTTCCGTCGTAAATATTTTTTTAAATTAAAAATTTATACTTTGCTAAGTTTGTCAATGCTCGTTCCTTACGGGGAAGCTTAATAAGAACGAGTGCTCTCAACTAAATGTGGAATGCTCTTCTAGACTTGAATGAAGTTGATCCTTCCTCGTGAAGGACTTTACTATTCCCTCCAGAGCTCTGTTTGCTGAGTCTTTCTCTCAGAAGGAACACTCGGATGAAGAATAAAGTTTCTGGTGAGCTAATGCATACATAAATTAGTAAATCCAATCTTCAGTTTATTTCTTAATACTCCTGTACATACTTTGCTAAGCCATTGATCTCTTGCTTCGCGAATTAAGAGTTGTTTATTAAATAAGAAACACACGATAGCTCAAAAGTAAAATTCTAATGTCACATTTGCCGATTTTTTCCTTTGATGGAATTTCTGGCTTTATTCAGCGGACTTGTGACTCATTTTTGATTGATTATAGCGAGATATTAAAGTTGTAATTTGGTAGCTTCGAATTCGGCGTTGGCACGTCGCCCTAACACCAAAGTGGTAGGGTGTGAGCCCCTGATGACGCTACGTTTGACGCATGCGCATTGAGATGCCACCGATACGCCACTGCTGATGGGTCTCTAATATATTTATGCTAAACGAATTCTCGAAGGGATAGTGGTTGACGTAGCTAATCTCAGCATCGGTTTATATCGAACGGAAATAAAAATCGTTCCATTTTTCATCCACGCCAAGTCTAAAGTAATCAAAAACACGAATTTCCAAATAATGTACTCGATTACTGTGAAATTCAGAAATATTACGTGAATTTCGCAAATTTCTGCCTTTGGATAAGAATTTCATCTCTCAGTTGCAAATTCCCGCCGCTTTGGGCTTTAGGAGTCCTTCAGTTTGCCTTTCGTCGGTCACGCGATAAATTAATTCGGTAGAAATGCCATTCTAAAGGTCAAAAGGGTATTACTTCTAAAGGGTCACTTTGGAAACTAGAAAAGGAAAACTAAGAAATTTTGCCGTTAGTATAAAATAGTTAATATATTGCCTTCTGCATGCGAAGATTAATAATAATAAAATCTTGCCGATGCATTACAACCCGAGTAACAGAATTCGTTAACATCTTTACTTAGGGAACTATTAATTATATTAAAAATTAATTTGCTGCAAAAAATGGTCTTAGATGTTCTTTGAACAACTTTAATTTCCCCAAAAAGCGAATAAGTGGCTAAGATACAGGGTCAGTGGAAGGAATTTATGGACACGACAACTTCTTTCTGTTGCAGTTGTAATGTGAAACAAAGGTAGTTTTTGGATAACCTATTCTTTGTAGCGATGGAAGAAAATAAAATGTAATTTTATCACGGAAATTATCGATAGTGAGAGCGATTATTAATAATCAACAATATAGAATAGATAAGACAATCTAGACTAGAAAATCTAGACAAGACAATCTAGACAAGAATTTCTAGGCAAGACAATATTAAAACTGAGGAATATGGCCACAACTGGAATGCTTTCTGGAGGTTGTTCATTGTTTGCGATTTTTTTGGAGGAGAAAATCTATTATTCCGGCGTAAACTTTTTGTTAGCACCCTGTGATCAGAGAGGAATAAAAACAACTTTTACTCGTTACTACAGAAATTTCAACCTTCGACGAGCTATGTTTGGACTTTTTAGGTCATAAAACATAGATACATTCACATACGTAGAGGTAGGTTGAATGAGGGAGAAGGGGTTGAAGAGGGTGATTAAAATGAGACAGTTTACACGGTGAAAAAATGATTGGGGAAGCTAGGGGTAAAGGTTCTCGTTGATGTTCAGGAAGTTTTCTTGGGTTCTCAACCGGGTCAAGAGTTGAGGTTGAGAACCCGGTTGAGAACCCAAGAAAACTTCCTGAACAGCATTCACCGGGAAAGCATAAGATCTTTCTGTTCTCGTTGATCATTCTTAAAGAAGGGTTTCTTCGAAATTTTAAAGTTATCTACGAAGTGGTGGAATTCCAAGTTAAAGGAACTCCCGAGGTTCTCCTTCAGCAGATGCCTCGCCATTTGGGAAGCCCTTGAGTTGTTTAGCCGAAAGACTTGGGCGTGTTTCAGGCACTCCCTTCTCTCCCTTCCCACCTCATATGCATGCGACTAGTGATGGCAAATTAGACTCTTTTGCAAGAGCCGCCTCACTGTACACTTTAAATGCCGGTCTATTGATGAAGCATCATGATTTATTGAAGAAATTACATTCATCAAAATTAAATTGCTTAATAGTCTACACCCCGTCTCCACCGAGGCTATATATGTGATGTCACTATGAGGCAAAGAAGCTATATTTTCTTTTTGTGTACTCTTCAGTTCATGTAAGTCAAAACGCCGGTGTATACACATTTTCAGAATAATACCATAATTTATATAGACATCCATGACACAGAATTTTCTTGTTATGAATCCTTTTCAAAATAAGAATTTACATAATATGAAGAGGGAATCGTATAGAAGACAGGGAGTCTCGAATAAGACTCACGGCACAATTTGCAGACTCGTTCGTTCGACTCGCTCATACGTTGTCCGTAACTATACGTGACAATTACTTTCTTTAACAAATACGACAAGCGTCCAAACCTTGGTCGTTGGAAATTAAAACTCAGTGTTAACGGGTAAAAGTTATTCCTCTTCCATCATCTGTTGGGGCGAATTTCTTACCATAACCATAACATAATTAACCCATAAATTATTGTTGGAGATGTTTTAATTGTAGAAATTGATAGGAGTTTTTTTTTCTGCTACAGACAGAATTTATCAAAAATGATGAGTTATCGGAGGTATTTTTCAATTCCCAATGTGTGCAAAAGAACATCGATTCACGAACAGAGTTTACGGAAAACCATCTATGGTGACGAAAGACGTACGATATAATACTAATTAAACGTCTTTATTGAAGACTGAGGGGTAATGAACTACATGTAATGGATAACGAAGACTCAAGAACGGTTGTCGGCAAGGTTGGAGTGTTGGCGTCATAGCGCCAATTGATAATGACTTGGAATGAAATACTTAGAATGCACAGAGAGATTCATCGCGCAATGTGCACATATATTACGACTTGCAGTGTCACCAGCTGTAGAGCAGAGAGGTGGTTTACATGGCAGAGGGGTCGGGGTATTGGCCAAAGGGAGGGGTGTGAAAGTGGTGAAATGAATCGCACACAAGTTGGTATTGCAAAAGTTTAAATAAACAATCGCTTGGAATCCGGGAAGGAATCGATTTAACGGAAATTCCTAAGGCAAAAACGGACTCGGTTCACGAAAGTTTCGGATGGCGAAAGGCCTTCGGAAACGAATTGAATTCGCGAACTGAAGTTACACTGTACAGATACTTATAAACACTTGAGGCTAAGAATAAAAGGCCGTGAAACCGTCGTAAAATGAGGAGTCTTACCACCCGAGAGAAATTTCTTCTTCATATTCTCCAGGAATGCATCTTATCCTACAAGAATATTCTTGGAATTTATAAGGAGAATTAACGGTTAGAAGATGGTAGTATTTTTTGTAACTAACTTCATAGCTAAAATTGAAAATTACAGACATTCTTAAATATTTAAGGAAAAGGGTTTTTAGGTAACTTTGCACGATAAGGCGTGTACGTAGGAAAATTCCCAAGGAGAAATGGAAATGGAAAAAGTCTGACGGAACCGGGACACGAACCCGAGTCTCCCAATTGCCGGTCGGTTGCTTCACCATTGAGCTAGCCCACCAGAAATTTCTCCATGCCGTTTGGGAGACTTCTCAAGACTGGCTCAAAAGTTAATTTTTTATTCCGATGAGTAGCAAATTTCTATGGGTAAATGAAAAATTATGGTCAGTAATAGGCATTGAAGGGAGGGGAATAGGAGAGGGGTGGGGTAGGAGGAAACTCTATTTCCCCTATAACTCTACAACCAAACGTAATATGTGCCTTCTATTCTCTGATGAAAAGTATATGTTACATCACTAATATTTACAAATATGATAGTGGTGAACTATTTTTACAATCAATAGCCGTTACAGTATATTAGAATAAAATATTTATATAACAATATAGCATGCTAGTATTAGCCGGTTTCCGTTTAGGATTTGTTATTTACATTGTTATTCGCTTAATGCTAAATATTTGTGTATCAAGCCCAAAACTATGTAGAATAAGTTGTAAAAATTAACGGTCAATTACATCACGAGAAGTCAATTCTCTAGATTATTAGCATTTGGGCAATCCTTAAATGATGTCACGCATTTTTGGGGTGACTGATGCCCCCTCATTTCCCTGTCACAATGTGTCACGTGTAGCTTCATTTCTTCTCCCCTTATCTGTAGTCGTCCCTTAAAACATTGAATTTTTTGTGCTCAAATTTTTACATTTAAACGGAATAACTACTTGGGTTTCCTCAACTTTTCCATCGTGTTGCAAGGGTTCTGTAGCGAAATCACAGAGGAAAAGGCATACAATAAAATATGTATTGATATCTGTTTACTAACTGCGACCACATCGAACTGAATGAAACGAAACCATCTTCCAGTATAATTGTGTTGAATTGGAATTGGTATTTCTACAGTGAAGATATTCAAAATGTTGTAACAAAGTTTTATTTATTTGTGACACAGCAGTGTGTTACATGTACCCCCCCCCCCACGTATACTCCCATGTCACAAAGGGTCACATATTTTGAGATTCCCCTCCATATCAAGTTTGATATCGATTTGATGATGGTCCCTTTAGAGTTTCTATGACAAATTGCCATGTCAAACTTAGTAGGGTTCCTCTTTCACCCTGATTTTCCCCATTACAAAGGGGAACAATTATATATTGCCGTGTCACGATCAATGAAGTGTGAAAAATAGATCTTTACCTAGGGGCAGGGGCAAAAGAGGGGAAATTTTGGGGATCTGAATGACAAGCTGTGGTATACAATGAAACTTTTTCTAAATCTTTCCGTGTGGATTTAAATCTGTATTTTATTTATGGAATGTACTTGGTCAATGTTGTTTCTTTGTTTCCTAATATCATTTCAAATCATTCGTTTGCGTATTACTCATAAATCAAAATATCATAATTGAACGTTTGTCCTCAACTGACATCAAAATAACGATGCGATAAAGTGCACTTTTCAGAGTGAATGTTATTCGTTTACATTAAAATTCTTTCATCTCATCAGTTACATAAATTATCAAATGTTTTCTTGAGAGTCCAAAGAGCTTGATTTGAATTAAAGAAGTGCTTTGCTATGACTTTCATAAGTTCCACCATTAGAGTGAAATACCAGGTTATCCTTTAAAGTTCTTGCATGACAATAAATACCTCAGAGTTATACTCAGCAGTAGTTTATCGTTCAGAGGACATACTCGAGATTCTACAGGAAAGGCGAGTAGAATGCAAAGATTAACAAGTAAAACCCTGAGAGGATGTCCATCTAGAGTCAAAGAATTGCTTACTTTACACGCATTCGGCCTTGTCTCGAATACTGCAGCGCAGTTAGGGATCCACATGAAGAAGGGTTAGTTTCAGTTATGGAGATGATCCAACATATAGAGACCCGCATTGTCAGTGTAGATTCCAGGTTCGACAGTAGCGTTATGACGATGATAAAATCACTCGGTAGCAACTCGCTCCAAGCAAGAAGATCAGATTATCGTCGAAAGCTTTTCGAAAAATTTATCGGTTCAGAATTTATAGGCGAACAGGAAGATATTGTGATTCGGTAAAATACGAGAACGATCTCCGACAGGCATCGAAAATGCTTTACAAAGAAGCAATCACTAAAATAGATGGTAACTTCTAAAGAGTAAGGTAATATACCTGCCATACGCTACCGACGGCTCGCGGGGTATAAATCTAAACATAAGTTGCAATTAGTATGCAATGTTTCGTTTTTTATTTCCCTATTACGAAACAACGGGCACTTCAGCTAGTAATTTTTGAGTCCAATGCATTACTCATGTTCCCCCGAATGTTTACGACTTCAAAATTGTCTATGATCGTCAAGATGACACTTTTATAACCACAATGTCCAAAAACAGTTTATTTCTTCATAGTCTTCATGATTTTTAGACAAATGTTATGTTTTATGTTGAGACTAACCTTCTTCTTGACAAAATGTTCATACTTATGCCTCGCTGTATGTACTTCAAGACTGTAGGATTGTTACATGAAATAGTAATTAAATTTTCAAAAAGAAATTAATTCGCATGCTGATTAACGAATGTCTACGTGTATATTTATGAAAATACGAACCCAACTTCACGACGATTCTCAACGGTGAAAAAATATTCTAATATAAAAATATAATGTACTAAATTCAACACTAATTGCGACTTAATGGACTGCTAAGAAAACATTAGACAATTTATGTAACTAAAGAGAAGAAGGAATAACTATTTAATCAACGAAAAGCATGTGCACATTTTGTCGATTCATTGTTTGTGAGATCGCGTTGGCGAACAAACGTTAACTTTTGAATGTAATAAATGTGAAACATACAAACGAAGGATTTAAATTGAGAGAGGAAAACAGATACGTGGAAATTGGCCAAAAGAACCCCTCAAAAATACTACATATGTAAATCCGCGCAAAAATCCCAGCGTTCAACACGATTTTTTCTTTGCATGCGTCACTTTTTGCTGAAGATCACCCAAAAAGTCCCAAAAGATTTCGCTCTTCTGCAGTTATGAATGTTTTATTTTTCGTCTGCCTGGACAAAGCATCGAATAACTATCCTTCTTGTAATTCGCAAAATCAAGCTGATTAAGAAGGACTACGCATTGCTCGCAAATTTGACTCCTCAATTTGTCGTCATAATCGAAAAATGCGTAAATCGCCTTTTCTTGATAGAGTACACCATTAATTATTACCATTACATTCAAATGGCTCTAAATTCCCCGTGTATTTTTATGGGGGAAATGCATGAACTTGGATTCAACTATTGACTTGGTGGTTAGGGGAACCACTTTTTTACAACCACAAAAGTTTCGTGTGTAACAACAAAATCCTTGCGATTTTGAATACAAATCAATAATCCACGACCGAAATAAACATTTTCATTCAATTTCCCTTTTTTTGGTGCTTGTGTCGATTTCATGTGACTGTTCTTTGTAATTTAATTTTGCAAAAGAAAGAAACCCTGCAAGAGATAAAAGTGAACTCTATGTGTAATTCTTCTGGATACGCTTTGACTTTCGAAACGGGGACTGTTAGGCGAATAAAAAGTAGACTGTTATCTGCCTGAGGAAGATATATAACGATCTTCAAAGGTTGAAATCTATACGACATTTGATTCTTCAGTTTTAGATGAACTTACACACACATTCATTTACACACATACAAATTTTCTATTTTATTTATAAGACAAATTTCTACGTGTCAAAAGTACTCCTAAGGAGGTGAAAAGTCATTCAACGATTTGACAAGTTAAAATATTGCGCAAATTTTGATTCTCTGAATAATTTTCAAGAAAAATGCGTTTCAAAAAGAACACGTATCAACTTCAGCGATACTTTTAAGATTTCGAGGCGCTTCAAGCATCGGGGAGGTGGAGTGTCTTAAATAAAGCGGTTCCGAGGGAAGTCTGCATGCACTGACTTCAAATGAAATTTACTTGTAGCGTCCTCTCTTCCGGAACAGCGGATATTTTCCCTCTTCCGGGAGCGTCTCCCCCCTATTTATTCTTCCAACCCCCCTCACATATTCAATTCAATTGCTTTTCAATTACGCACCCTCTGACACATGGGGGCAGATTCCGTCCCACAATTAAACAAAAGGGACGCTACAGAAAGTCATGTTGTGTTTGCGAAATCTGTGTCGTCAGATTTTAATCTAATGTATAATGCAGACAGTTTATTTTTCCTTGAATTGCCTTCTCGTCAAATTGACTATCATCTTCTTAGCATTGATTCTGTGCGTGCCTACATTTCCTAATGTATATTTTTGACAGAATAGATGAGCGCGGATTCAACAACAACGTTGTCAAGGGGAAGAGTTGTTTACGTCCTCAACAGTTTCGTTCAGTTTCCCGTAATTCTCGTAATTTCGAATCGAAAACGATATCTCACGACCGAATTTTCCTTCCCTTTGAAGAATTCTGAAATTTTATTCTGTTTTCCTTCTTTTGATTCTTTCCTCGAATTCGTTGGACCGATTTCTAATTTAATTCTGGAAAAGAACTAAGCATGGAAGAGACTGACTCAGGAACTGCGGAAAAAATGTATGTATGGTGAAGAGATATATTTGGGAATTCTAATATTCTAGGAAGTTGTCGTAACCGAGTTGTGTATGCGTGTACAAGAATTGTGTTACTTGTGAAATTATATCATTTGACGATAAATAAAACTTAAGACAGTTTTGGTCCTCATTGCATGGTTCTAGCGGCAGGGTGGGCAATATTTTAGCACAATTTACCGCGAAAAGATTAATTTCATGTATATTCTGCGCATGACGAAAAATATTTAGTAATTTACGTCGATTTTTCACTGATGTAAAAAGTATCAATAAAATAAATACAATTCATAAATATCGATGTATATTTCCATTTTTCTACTCTGTACTTGACTTAATTGATTCCAGAAAGTAATAGAATTTCTAGAAATAATGTGAAGAAAAATTTGATTGGCGTGATTGGCATAAGACTGAAAAATCGCATGAACCCAAAACGAGGGATAGGTCGTTTCCATTACGAACTATTTAACGACAGTTGCTCGTAAAACCAATTGGTTGTGGAATTGAATAATTAAAAGAATCTCCTGTAAGATGAGATCACGGAGATAACAGTCTGTAGACACGATAAAAAGGTTGCAGTGTTTAGATACGAAGTTTCAGCACCTCCTTATTTATGGACTGGAAGATTTAGCGATTCGACAACAGATCCACCGCAAGTCTGCTCTTGAGGTAAGTCGATTTGGAGGTATGTTGGATATTCATGACTTTAGCTAGTTTTCATCCACATCTACATAAATACCTTGCAAGCCACCTTTCGGCGTGTGGCAGGGGGTGTAAACACCGGCCGATCGAGTTACCTCTTCAGCTTATTGTTGTTGCGAATCGTTCTCGGAAAGAATGAGTCCCTAAAACGACCTAAAACTATTTCTCCTATTTCACGCTTGGATCGGCCGAAGTAGCAGGGGGTGGCATAATACCGATTACGTCTTCCGCAAACGTACCTTCTCTGAATTTATCAAGCAATCGCAGCCTAATCTCCTTCCTTTCAAGGATTCCCAACCTGCGTTTGAGAGCATTTGGATAACGCTTTCTTTAATACTGAAGCACTTCGTAATAAATCGTATCGCCTTACTCTTTCTCGATTTCGCGGGTGTACGTTTCATCCCCGGATCCCATATACTCGCCGCATATTCCAGAAGGAGACTGACCAAGATGTAACAACAGCGCTCTCTAGCCTTTTTATCGCAACTACCTACGATTCGCTTTGCATAAAGAAACACCCGAAAAGAGCTCGACTCGACTTTGCTTATATTTCCCTCTATTACCTATTCCTCGTACAAGTTGGTCCCAGACTTTCTATTATTAAAGATCGATAATGTCGACCGGTGGATCGCTGCGTTTGTGACTTTTTCTAATTATATTCTTGGTAAATTCATCTAAAACAGATGTTATAAAATTTTGATGAAATTTTGAGTAGTATAAATTGCTATATATGTCTGTATACGTTTATATAACTATATACCATAGCGGTTATGCACTCCTATCACTCAAAGTGACTCGTTCCCTCCACCCCCATCACTAACAGGATATCGCAATATATAATGAAGAAATTTCATTTCAATGCAGAGTCGTAATGTAATAAATAATTCAGTTGCCGTGGATCGATATATCAGAGAGAAAATAAGAAATTAAGATATTTTTATTTAGATACTGAACGACATTTTTTGACATATTGAACAAAAAACAAAATATCATGGCAAAAATTATATTCTTTATTGACTTTAATTTCTTGTAGCTCATACCTGCAGTCTGAGGGGCAATAAATAACAATAAGTCAATCCTCTAAAGGAAATAGCGCAGCTTGCGCTTTAATTTGCTATCTTACGTTCATTCCTATGGAAAAACACGGAAGGGAATAAATTCGAACCCGGGTCTATTAGATGAATTAAGAAAAGAATGCGGATTGATGCAGCATAATGATTCTCAAAGTGTTTAAATAGTACAACTTCTTGCTTTCGAAACCATCGAGAATCGAATGAAAAACTGACGAAAATAGTTGCAATTTTAGGCTTATCTTTTACATGTATATACTGACATTCTATGAATATAAGTCGGCCTATACTTGGTCTTCACACCGCCTGCCACACGCCCATGGACTGGATATACAATGACAGGGATTCAAAGGAATGCATGATATCACGTCATTGAGAGGTGCCCTTTAAACCGTCTTCGAATCTCTCCAATTACGACGGATCCTCGCCTCCATCCGATATATATTCGCTCCCCAAACGCTCTTTCCAAAGGTTTGTCCGAGGCTATTCTCTTGGAAAGTTGACGTCATGCAAAATGGAAGGGTGGCGGGCTGAAGGGGCTGCGCTTAGTCAGGAAGGGGTTTGTTTGCGCATTGGTGGCCCTGGGGCTCCGAGGGTGCTCCCGGCACGTGCACATGTGAAGATGTGGGACTCAAGGGGAGGTTCCCCAGCCCCCAATCGCGCCAACGGTTTTTGTTTGAAATATTCAGAAACGAGCCGAATGCGATTTTCGTGCGCATTTTCTGCATTGCCACTGATTCTCTATTTGTTTTATTGACGAATGCTGTACTTTCAAAAGGATCCTGACGCCATATCTTGATGAATTTTAATATTTTTCATTTGTCTTTTGGGTACAGGATAGAGAAAAATGTATCTTTCATTTACTTTTGTCTCAGTTTTTCAATGGCTGTGATAGTGTGACAGCTACTGAGGTAGGAGTGGTGCTGATTAATGACATAGAAGTATGAAATAATTATATATATAATAGTATATTAATATATAATACATATAAAACTGGTTCTTTTTAGGGCTCCGGGGTAGCCAAGTGGGTAAGGCATTCGACTTCCGTGAAAGCGGTCCCGGGTTTGATTCCCGGTGGGGGCCTATGTGCGAAATTACCAAATTTGTGGAAGCACAATTAACAATACTACAACTAGAATGGTTCCTGCTACCATGTCGTAATAAATGGAATATTTTTTCGTTTGTCTTTTGCTATTGGATAGAGACGTATGTAGGTTATTCGTTGTGATAATCTGTGATTATGATCGCTGTGATAATATGAAAGCTACGGAGGTATGAGTGATGCTGAATAATGGCATTGATTAAGGCCTCTTCTTTTTGAATACTAGGAAAAGTGTTACTTGTAGAGTCAAATGCTTCACTTACCCAGGCTTGTTCCAATTACAACATTCTGGTTCATTGAGAAAAGCAAGGGCAAACTACCTCATCCTGACTAGTAAGCCTCACTTCTTATGGAATGCTTACTCGTAGTGTTATTCTGCTTCACTTACGTGGACTAATTCTGCTTATAGCAATCTGTCTTAATGAGAAAAGCAAGGGCAAACTACCGCACTCCTCATCTTGCCTACTAAAAAGTTTGGTTGTGACACCTGGTCATTGTTCCACAAAGGTGTGAAGATGACCGACTAATGGATTTGCACGAATTTACCGTGTTTTGATTTGGTTTACGTCGACTCACATAAAGCAGGAGATCGATATTGACTCTTGATGTATATCATTTTAATGGCAATAAATGCTCTTACGAACGATGTATAACATGTTCCATTATAATGGCAGATCATTAATGGATAACGCGTCAAAATCCAGGTCTATACTATTTTCATTCCGCCCACTTAGTTACTAGTATCTAATGGTAGAAGGGATGAGGTTTAAAGTGACCTTCTGGCTTAAAAGTTTACAGGTATTATTTGTAGATGAGTGTCAAAGTGAAAACGCAGAACCGTGAAACTGATTTGTGTAAAATCAAAACCCACAATCATAGGAAAATAAAAAGAAAATAGGTAATCCAAGTCTCGATAATAGAGTCTCAGGTTTGTCTTTTCGTTTGAGAATAAAGAAAACGGATCTAAATGAGTAGTGATTTGGACTTGAGGAAAGAGTTTTCCATTAAAAATTGTGAGTGATAGACCGCCATATCTTGTATTTTTCACTCTCCTATAATCCGAAGTTTCTTCTAATATTAATGGCGAAAAAAGCGAATTATAACTGACGTCATAGCTCGATAAATATATGGATCACATTATCGTCAGTTCTTTGATGGGATCTCTTGAAATGTCAAATTTGATAGAAAGGAACCGACACGATTTTCGTCTCAGCTTTCGGACTTTTTTCACAATGTTTTGAAATGTGTCGAAAGCAGCAAATCAGAGAATCACAAAGGGGCATTTTCCGATTTTCTAAATGCTTTTCATAAGGTAAGTGATCAATAATTATGATAAAACATCTGCGAATACCCAATGAAGAAGTAATAAACTCGATAAAGGGCATTCCGTAGTCGGTCGGAGCGAAAAAAATGTTGGCGAACGATGTTACTTCGCGTTAATTAGGCATAACCTTAAGTATGCTTGTAGTGTATGGGTCAAAAAGTGTCCTATTCATGAATCAGTAAAGTTACTGCGGAAGGCGATACTTATCGTAAAAAATTGTTACGACAAATCAGAAAGTGTTCCTTGGATGCTACAGGACGTAGGATGGGAATCTCTAGAAGATAGAAGATTTAAACGAAGGCTTAATTTATTTCTTAATTTTAGAGAATGTAGAATCTTAGATGATGTAGCCATTATTATGATTCCCTCCTGTAACATAGCCTCTTGTAATACGGAGAGAAAAATCAGAGAAATTGATTCTAGAACTAGTTCTCAATAACATACAATGATTATATTTGTTCTTTTCCACAACGGTTACGTAGGAACTAGTTCTTTCAAGAATTTATTTTTTCCGCGAACGATACGCCAAAGTAATCGATTATAGTCATGGTGCATGTACCCCCTAATACACCCCGAAAAGGGCTTACAGAATAGATAGACATAGTATTAATTATGTAAGCGATTGGAGGCGTCAGGCAGGGACTTAAAATTCCCGACAGACGTTTATTTTCGAACTCATAAAACTATTGTCTCGCCGTCGCGTGCGGGAATTTCAATTTCATATACTTGATTGAGGAACAATACAATATTTCAGGGGTGAAAAACTCATTCCAGCAGTGGGCCTTTGATTGACAAGTGAAAGTCACGCGTGCACAGTGAAATAGAGTCGAACAAAGCTGGCCGAGGAGACCGAAAGTGTTTTCTTTGCGCGCGGGAGTTAAAACGTGGCATAATTGTTGAGCACAAAAACTATGACGAATAGAAAGATAAAGAACCGTACTTGAATACTGTATCGCTTTTATATCTGACAGTGATGTAATCCTCTATGGTCAGAAGCCTATGTAGAAGCGAACTTAAGGTTTCTCCTGAAAATCCGAGACTACCCTTTTCCGTGAAAATTTGCCATTTTTGGCGCTCTGAATCTTTTAATCGCGTATAGATAACGAGGAAACATAAAAACTATCATTTCTGACTAGCTATGCGAAGTTTCAGGTCGCACACGCGGAAAAAAAGTTATACCCCTTGGCCAAATTTTTTCGATTTCAGCTTCCTTCTGCTCTTTTTACTTTACCTCATTCTGCTTATTAAACACCATTTATTGTTTAACATTTATTCACATAAATGTAAGATCAATGGGTTTAAACGCGAATTTAATACAATTAGTTCCTTTTTGAGAAACTTAAAGTACGGCAATGAAAAATATATAAGTAATAAATAATCAAAAGGGGATATATAGGATATGTACAAAATTTGATATGAAATCTATTGATTTATCGACTAAAAACCAATACACTGTTTACAATATTACTATAAAAGTTTAAATAGTACTGGTCAAGTACATTCTTTCGTCAGAAAATTCGTACTGTTTTCATCCAGCTTACTTCTCAAAATTTGCAGTTAATGATGCTGGACAACTCTCAGTAAGATTTTTCAACGGTTAGTCTGCAACTGTTTTATTATGTACCGAGCACGATAAAAAATTATCCTGATTTACTTCCGAAATAGTGTAGATTTGTGTGACAATCTTTTTAATCTCGAGCTGTTTTGTCCGAAATAAAAGTATATTATTGCAATTTCAACCTTTGTGATTTTTATCAAAGGATTGACACGTTCAAACGATCGATGAATTTCGTTTGTAAGGAGACAGGAGCTTGTACGATTTCAAAAGATAAACTTCCCGTAACGAGGATAAACATTTCTAATTTCTCTTTGGTTTCTTCAAAGGGATAATATAATTTGTCATTGAAGTTTTAAATTCATCGCAAAGTTATTCATAGTTTTCGGGTTATTTATTAACACAGAAAATTTCTGTGCAAAATGTTCCATTGTGCCGTCCCTTAGAAGATATTTTGCTTGTAACATAGTGTTCCAGCTATTCGGGTGGTGCAAAATATCGACTAGAATGCCAAATTTTGTTAGGTCTCACCTTGAGTACGTATGTAGCGAATGGGACGAAAAGTATTATTTTCGAGATTTAAAAAAGGCACAGTGAAAGGCCTTTTCGTGAAAAATTGCTACAAGCGAGCGTTGCTTCGGAACGCAAAATGGGAATCCCTAGAAGATAGAGCATTTAAGCAAAGGCATAATTTACATAAGTTTCGAGACAATACGTTCTTAGAAGACGATGTTATGCGTCCTCCCTGTTACATAGACCGTTCTGATACTGAGAGAAAAATCAGAGAAATAGACGCTAGATCAAGTTGTTTCAAAAATTCATTTTTTCCGTAAACGATACGGAACGCATGCACCCCTGCCACAGGTCACAAGGCGGCAAGGTACGAGTGCAGATGTAGACGTGGAGGTTTTCAAAACAAAGTTATTATTTCTTTATATGAAAATAACAGCCCTTCAAGCCTTCTTGGCAAGATAACAAACAGACTTCTACTTAATAAGGAAACTGTTTATTTGGTTCGTGATCATCTCTTGTTATCGAATTGTTGATTTCACTCATTCATCAAACACTTCCTGCTGAATTCGAAATGATGCCTTCAAAGTTTATAATTTTTCTCTCAATTTACGTTCACTGTCTGATATCTGTGCCTTGCTATTCGTATCATAATGTCGTTCGATTTATATCCTTCAGCCACACTATTCCTCGAACTGCATACGATAAATTCGATTTTATTTTCCATCTTCGCCCAGAATTGCTTCAATTCCCATCTTTCTTGAAAATTTTTCTCCTCTTCGTCGATATTTCTTTTCCACATCGATTTCTAAAGCGATGCTCCAAGGATAAAAAGATATCGATGATAAACTTTACAACTGGACGGTCCTGTTTTAATAACTTGTGCTATATCCTGTTTGATACGACGCTCCTGTTTTAATAACTGTACTATAGGTAATGCGATAAGCGATCTTAAACCATTCATTAATTAACTATTAATTATGAGAGATGAATGAAGAAAATTTACCTTGGAAGTGATTCGAAAGAGCTACCACTAAGTTGAGGCCGGAACAGTGGAATTTGTTAACTAGGAATTATTTACATTGATGCATTAGTATTTTTATGTGAAACAAGAAAGACAAAGACGGAAAAACAAAAGCTGTACCAAAAAACAAGTATATTATTTTGACATTAGTCTACTTAAGTTGGTCATAGCAAATAACGCATAAGATGACAAAAACAATGCATACTTGGTAAATTTTTGTCAGAATTAACGGAGCTCGTTAGAATTAGATGTAGTTATTTAAAAATTTAGGAAGTTTGGGAATTAGTAACCCAGTTTTTAGCCCCATTTAGAATACCGCGGGTTTTGCACCCGTTGCCTGGCAACAGCGCTCGATGTCACTTTCGTTTGGAAACGGGATAAAGATGGATACAAGGAACGCCCCCGTAAAAGTTGAGCAGATTTCATTCCCATGAGTTGAGAAAACGATTTTGCCACCAAATTTTCTCCCCGAAAAGGCGTCGTCCAATGAGAGCATCCCTCCACTCGGAGATCCCCTGCTAATAGCCAATCTAACCTCTCATCAATCTCCGCACCCAATCACCTCTCCTCTAATCACGCCTCCCCATCCCCTCATCAATTACACAGCAATTTTGACGTCTTCACCACTCCGATCATTCTCATCGAAATCTATCACTATATATCTGGTGCTCGATTAACTTTTCTTTTCAATTCCTTGTTTTGCTCACACTGAGGTAATCATCAACCCAATTACGTTTCCGTCCAAAGGTTAAGAATCATTAACTTATTGAAGGACAGTAAAATCTGTCTAAGGCGGAACATGTCTACGGCGATAACCTGCAGAATCGTTAATAATTTCTGCGTACACAAGACATTTTCCTCAGGAAAGACCTTTTATGAATTGGAACCTATATATCGCGGACGGAAATCTCTTCAACCTCCCCTTTGAATAAGTCGTATTAAAACCTACTAAAGGCAGAAGAAGATTCCCTTGCGCACAAAAGTATTTATTATAAAGTATTATCGTTTGCTTGCAAAGTGATTCACAAACTCGAAGGAATGAACACTTGATTAAAACTTAACAAAGACTACTCAACCAGGAACTCTCTAGAAACTGGAAGCCCCTACATCATCACGAATACTGTGCTGAATTTATTCTGTTAAACTGTATGCAAAAGTTAAGAAAACTGAATGGAAAATTACCTTCTTGAAAAATCTGTGGAGTTATCGCTATCTCTTAAAGGTATGAAGAAACAGATTTTTTAAATTCAAAACAGCTGAATTGGACGTATTCTTAAACAGTATTTCATCAAAGTTATATACTTCCAATAAATTTTGGATTTTCTTACGATTTTATCGCGTTCTTTTATATTGAATCGTATAATTTACACGTTTTTTTATAACCATTTTCACTTATTCTGTCAGAGAGCCGTTTTTATTCAGAAAAAATTTACTGAATTCCTTTAAATTCTGTATACCAATTGCATTACCGTGATAGTTTTTTTCCAATTCATTAAACAAAAACCACAAAAGAATTCTTAATAAATTAATGCCCTTCGTACTACTTTACCTAAACCGGCAAATATGCGTTTTTCGAAAAGTTGACTCGGCTCCTTAGGCTACCGTTTTACACAGGTTTTACTGTATTAACCGAAAGCGAATAATTACTAATTAAACACAAGTAGAACCTACTATTAATAAACCAATTTAAATTTACTATTATATTTTGATATACACAATGAACAGGGTTTCTCAAAAGCTATTTTTGAAAGCGGTGGAATTCATGGCAGAGAATAATTTGCTGAAGAATCAAAAACATTTTTTTTTTGAAGAACAGTATTTTTTGTATATACGATGCACTTGTGCACAAGAAGTAGCAATTTTTCGCGAGAAAATTAAGGGAAAAATACCATATAAAAATTCTTACAATAGTTATAAAAAAATGTGTATTTGAATGAAGATCGTTCAAATCTCCTTATTTCCAGAATATACTTTTATAGACGTTATCGGCAATCAAAGTCTTAAAAATTCGTAAAGTTCATAAATTAAAATTCAACAGTTTTGACGATTTCAATTTATAAGAGATTTTAAAGTACTTAGATGTATGTATTTTTTTCGAAAACTAGAGGGGAAAAGACGTCTAATAGACAAGGAAATACGGAATAAGCTACTTTTTGCTATGGAACTTATTCAGGTTTCTTGCTACTTTTTTTGTTTCAAGCCTCTCATTTTCCATGTCTTTACAAACACCCGTTCTTCGATATTCATAACATCTACATCTACATCAATACCCTGCAGGCCGCCTTTCGGCATGTGGCAGAGGGTGTAAACACCGATCGTTCGAGCTACATCACTGAGAGTTTGAGATCAGCTTATTGTTATCGCGCATCGTTCGCGGAAAAAACGAGTCCCTAAAAAGAGATGGCTACTTATGAAACGCTCTATTATTAATATAATATTCANGGTCATGCTTTTTTTTGTCCGGTTTGGCGTGGAATGACCCTACTGCCAATGCCTTGTCACATATCTGCACAAAAACAGGAAATTGTAAGAATTATTTTTTTAAAACTCGTATCATACAATAACGCTAAAATTGGAGTTTAAGAAACCACCAACGATCTCATTCTGTCCAATAAGCGTACACTCCCTGAAGAAGCTATAATTGGTGGCGCATAGGACAGAATTACATCGTCGACGGTTTCTGAAGTTCTTTTTAACTGTAACTAACTCAACCGTCTTCCATTCTAATAACTATTAAATCCAATTAAAAACTCTCTTTGTAAGGTTCTACCGGAATATTTGTATAATTTAAAATTCCCGCGGATTTCGAGGTTTTTGTCATCGTCGAAGTTACACAAAGAGGCGCTTTACAAACGGCACTGGATTTAAGGGGATTTTAAGTTTTTTATGAACGTTTTTTGTTATATCAGAATCTAAAATAAATCATATTCAGGGTTCGCGATTGGCCTTCACTAGCGGCCCCGGGGTTCACGAAGTTACCCTAACATTAAATCCCCCTATGGGTCTCACATTACAGTATCGGCAGCCTCACTCGTTCTTGACATTTTTATTTATGTTATACATTGAATAAAAGCACTCAAATTGTTTTTGGAAAATACTTGAGGACTTCTGCAAGTAGACATTACAACTTTCCCAATTGCTTCATTACGATTATTTATTAAATTATNCGTGTAACATAGGATAAAGGATACACGAACGAAGTGGGTTGCAAAACATGTAGCAACGCTTTAAGAGCGGCCTTCCCTCCCACCTCGACTGGCCCTTGGTGGAACACCAAGTATAAAGGCTCCATGAAATTTGCAGGGGCGTAGCCAGGATTTGTCTGTGAGGGTTTAGATCCATGGAGTAAACACTGCATTGCGTACAATCCAGGGACAGGAAAACTTCCTCCCGAAATCTAACCAAAACATAAACTGATTTATTTGAACAAGTATACCCTGCGAATCTCAAGCGGTGTTTATACGGCATAATTGCGAGATACCGTCCTCTAGTATCGTTGCTTTCGAATACTGATGGCTCTGTTCTCATGGGAGGGTTTGCACCCCCGAAACCATTCCCTTTGCTACGCCTCTGTCCGTTTCTAAAAGAACTTAGGAGGATTTTTCCGGCCGTGATTTACAATCTCACCTTCGACATTCTCAACCGTCTTACACCATTTCGGTATTTTGATAACGCGTACATCCTGATACTGAAACGTTAAGAAATTGCATATCAATAAAGTCAGTGGCACGATTTATACATTTTCCGTTATGATTAACGAAGGTAAACAGAGAAATTGCACGTAAATGTGTGCAACTACGAAAACTCCCAAGGAAAATTGACATGAAAACAGTCTGAGAGAACTGGGACTCGAATCCGAATCTCCCACTTTCCGGGCGGCTGCTCTAACCAATAGTTCTAGGTTTAGATTTTCAAAATGGCTCAAATTGAAGATCTGAAAGAGATATATTATCAGACTAAGGGGGAGGTTTACTAAGATACGAGAATCGAGCACAATTAAAAACAAGAATTAATAGTGTAACGACCGAATCTTAATGGAAATGTTTGGGCCAAAGTCCAATGCTACTCTACAAAAAGAGGTTTATTGTGAAAAGTTTCGATCATAATCCTTACTGAATTTCCGTCACATTTAAAATCTCGAAATAAGAACATTAGAACCAGTTTACCTGAATTCTATTTTTATATTGTATTTTATACGTATGCAGATTGCCATGATTTTCCAATGCTAATCGGAAAGCAAACGCAGAACTTATAAATGTGTTATATTTATAAATCCACTTGTAGTACTGCTTTCACGTAAACGAATGTAATAAAAAGAAACGATTGATCTTTAGTTTTAGGGTGTAGCATTTCGGAGGCGGCCCGTGATAGCAGCGGGGCGACGAGGTGGGGGCCAATTATATTCGAAGTTGTATTAGAGACCAAAGTTTGCGTGTTTCCGCCATTATTTCATATATTATTATAAAAGATTTCTCAGTATTTTACCTTAAATCGATTTATACTTTTCCCCCTAAGATCACAAGTGGATGTGAATTCCTCGATAGAAATTCCGATTCGATTGTGGCCGTATCGTCTGAGGGTTAACCGTTCTCACTTTTCAATTATGCGATTTTTTAGGTATTTTTCGCTAAGACTTCTCATAACTTGCAATTTGGTTAAAACTACAATTGAAAAATTTAATCTGTGCCAATTTAGATTCAAATCTGTTGAGACTAATCATAGTAAATAAACTCACTTAGGAGAAACCCACCTAAGATCCGCTATCCTCAGAATATCTCATGTATGTACTCAATCCTCAATCACGAAATTGTCTCACATGCATTGGATATGGTACAGTGGGTTATTTCATGCGCCTCATCGGCTTCACCCATCGCTTGAAGCCAATCACATGGAACCACACTCTCATGTGACCAGCCACTGCTTGAAAATGACTGAAAACCCACTGCAGAAAGCGGAAAAAATGGCGACCGGTCGTGGGATTCGAACCCCAGAGTTTCGACTCGCAAATCCATTTACGTGAGGATTCTGACAGATAACTTGGTGACGTCATATGAAAAGAGCACCGATACGTTCTATACTACTTTTTATTTTATCAAATGGAAACTTATATGCTTGTTTTTCTTTAAGTTTTGTAGTTTACCTTTCTGAAACATTTCTTATTTTTCTTGCGTACGCTTAACTTGGATACTTTCATCAGTATTAACATAAGATTTAAGTAACAACAACTTCGATACCATTTTTGGAGATAATACTAATTGAATCCGAATCCTTTTGTGGCGTGAAGAGTAACAATAGACGAACACAAAAAACATTCCATAACTAATAATATCCGATTAGCCTTGGGGTTAAACCGCTACTCCACCGCAGCCGGTAATCTAGAAAATAAAATAAACTAACCAACTTTTGGGCTAAACATGAGTTCAGGAAAAACAGCAAAGTTTCCATATTTGCGAGCTTATAACATAAAAAACATTCTCTTAGGATAAAAAAATACAAAAGCTGATTTGAAGCGTNTTTTAGAGTGCAAAGACAGCCACGAAGGGTGGATTCTTCCTAATTCCCTCTGCCAAAAGTGTATGCGTCGTATAACTGCTTATTGAAGCGAGCGGAAGCGGATGATGCCTTAAAAGTTTCTGCGGAAGGCGAAAAAGAGAAAAGAAAAATACTGAAACCGACCCTCGCGCTAGTCTTAGCGAACAACTTTGCCCTTATACTTCAATAGTAAATGTATTCGCTTATAGAAATTTAGATTATTTGAGCAATAAACGATTCTGACATAGTTATAGGCACAGAAATCTTTCTAATGGAACGTAACTATGGTTACCATATGGTTATTATCCATATCATATCTACCGTGGCGATAAAATGGGTGGTGGAACGATTCCTGAGGTTAAATTTTTCTTAGAAATGTTTTCCATCGAACCATTAGAGGGATTACTAAATTCAGTGTTAATCTACTAAACCAAACTTAAATGTTTGCGCTCTCTATCGGGCGCTAGATTTTGCGTAGCATCTCGAAGGAATGAAATTTTGTTTTCGAGGATATGAAACTTTCGTAGCTGGAATTGGTGGAGCAAATTGCAATACCTCAGACACCAATCCACTCAACCTCGTCGTGAAAGAATGAGCCTGAGAAATTATCGCACAAAGAAACTCGTTGCAGAAGATGAGAAAGTAAATACTTTTTTAGTCCGTTAGATGCCGAATATGAATTGAATACGTCCGTTTGCGACATTATGTGGAGTAAGAAGGTTAAAAAAGAAAATACCTACACAATTATAAGAAAATTATATGTCGAACAAAGTGTTTGTGATAAAAGCGTTTTTGAACGCTAAGAGAATGCAATCAAAACAGAAAACGTTTCAAATGTAAAATTGACGCAGCGTTTCGCTATTCCACACTGTTATCGAGTCTTACAGATCCAAGGCGCCTCTTTATTTCTTTGATGATTAGTAACAAAACCAATGATTCCCCATGGATCAATTAACTATCTCACTCGGGGAGGGGAAGGTTTTCTATGTGTGGTATCTCAGATCAATGGACCGAAATATTTCTGAGATTAATGAATATTTTGGGAACGCTAAATGTTCCTGATTACGTAAGATCGAATTATTTCCTATTGGGATATATTTCCAAATACTACGTTCCCTTATAGACACATGTTCTGTTTATTACTGTTCTGAGAAGACTCACAAAGATAAGTCAAGAGAGTCACCAACGATAGGTTCTGCTTTAAGTCACAAAGAAAACTTTTGCTGAAATATTCAAAATTACATATTACTAACAATGATTAGTGTTGAAATGAATTTTTAGTGAAGAAAATGAGTTTCTGTATATCTTAAAACGCTTATTTTTTCGGTTATAACTACGATTATTTACGAAATTTTCATTTAAATTAGAATATATGGAATATGAAAAAAAAACTTTATCTTTGGTAAGCTGAAATATAAACGCTACTCTTTATTCAATGTTTTTGTTCGCCTATATTACTACCCCTAGTTTCTTATCTCCCTAGCTTTCCGTAAGTTTTGAATCCCTTAACACTTACTCCTGGATTTGTTGCATCGACCGGTAATGAAAAAGGTCTGACTCGAACAGTCAGACCGAGACTCGAACCCAGGTCTCCCAATTGCCGGTTTGTTGCTCTATCCATTGAGCTATTCCACCAGAACATTTCTCCATGCCGTTTGGGAGACTTTGTAGGTTCCCGGTTCCGTCACTCTTTTTTTCATGTCCGCTTCTCCTTAGGAATTTTCCTAGGTGCACGCCTTATCTTGCCAAGTCACCTTAACCTTTTTCCTTGCAAATAATATAGATTATTCCTTGTCTAAATAGTTTCGTTTAATAATCGTTGAGTTAGATTTTCTTAACTTAATTTATCCTTTATTTTACAAAATGTGACACTCACTGAAGTTAGAAGTACTGCCAAGGAAACGAGAGCTATCAGTTTTGACAAAAACCGTAAAATATTAATGAAGTATATTCAATTTATAACGAAAATCAAATTAATATATCTCGGAGTCTATTGAACTCCACATTACTAGTCACACCACAGTAGTTACGTATTGGCCAGTCGTAAATTCGTTATGTTCTTAATCATGATAGCAGATAAAATCTATCATGATTAGAATATATAAAAAGAATAAGTGTGTAAAATGGATGCGTATTCAGTCAACATAGACTTACAATTTAACTTACATTGAGATCTATCATGCTTGATGGAGGCGTTTACCGATCATTGACACCGAGCTCAATCTCTAATGCTACAACAATACGCTTGGAATTTAAAAGGAGATGATCTGTTAGAAGATGATTGGTTTTTATACTATGGACTTATACTATGGATAGTAACTTATACTATGGATAAAAAAAGTGAAAATTACGATTTTTATGAATGATGAAATTGCAATTTAAGTTGGAAACATAATCCTTCATGCATTTAATTTTAGGGTAATTTGTTCAAAAAATACCCCATATCGATCAAACTAACTAACTATAAAATTATCATTTTTTACTTCCCATTGTTTCTTAATGAGCAGTTGAGGCTCGACGATTCTTTAATCCCAAGTTTGGAATTATACACTTCTTCATACTTATTTAAGGACATAACTGAATGAAGAACTGAGTTAGAAATTTCGAAAAGCTGTTATTGCTGGAGTATTCCATGAATTTACACCTCACACGTCTTACATACTCACTGTAAAGTATAAATCCGTTACACTATCACTTACGGCACATAAATAACAAATTATTAACGCTTGAATTTACCCATCTTTCAATCGCCATTTCACTCACGTTCTCAACGCAAACACGATTACTGCGCTTTTGCACATCTCGATCGTCTTGAAAAGTCTAAATTACGAAAAAGGCATTTCATGAGTTATGACTTTTTTTTAGTAATGTTAAGTGACGGAAGTTTTTCGTTCTGGTTATCATAATGGTGGCCTTATCTACTTCTAAAAGTACCTACTTGCTACGTTTTCTTGTAGACTTATTTACTTACTTAGTGTTAAAGACATGGGATGGATAGTTGCTAGCAAAATATTCGTAGAAGTAGCTTCTGTGTAAAGAAGACCACACCGTCTACCTTGTGATTTCCTCCAAAAGCCGTGAAAATGTTAAAAGATAAAAAGTGCATCGCTGTATGCAATTTAATTACTTTCTTGAGTCTTACGTGCGTTACAAGAGTAAATTATTATCATTAATGTCAAGCAAAGTCTGTGGCAGCTGAAGAAACAAGTATATCTACGTAATTCGTCAAGCGAAATGAGTGACTTCAAAGAGGTCTGTAGAAAGTTAGATACCGGAAGGTATGATTATCGAGTTAAGGATCCATATCAAAGGCATTTAATATCATACCGTATAACCTATGTCCGCTTTTCAGAAAGTTATGATTGGTATAAAGGATTGTCTACATATATACCCTGATTATGTTGTCTGACATAAATTAAGTCTAAATTGTTCTTAGTAGTATAGGTAAAAATATAAATCTTATCGGGTGAAATGTATACCACAACTCTTGTTTTTTCGTTTGTAGGTAAAAGTTTCGTAAGGGTTTAATCTATATTCTAAAACACCTTCATGTTTCTTTGCTGCAAACAATATATCAATAAAACAATATAATATAGCATACGTAGATGAGCAAGAGACAATTAGTAATAAAAAATTCCAAAGGTGGAGGGTTATTTTTATTCTCCTGAATCCTTTAGATTAAAATTCATTAAAGACGAACTTCTATCTTGGAATTAAATTTCTTTGGGCAAATATTATTGGTCATAATCATTTAAGATTGTCCATGCACATGTCCCATTCTCTTGTTTACAAGTGTGATACATTCTAGCTATCGCCTCTGGCAATCGCCAAATTAANGATTGCCTGAGCTTCTCGTTGCCAGGTTACTAGGTCGCGATATTTAATGTACCCTCTGTTCCATCAGTCTTTTACTCTTCTTCTTGGTCTCTGCATATCTTTCGACGTCCAGTGAAGAACTAACGTCCAACGCTTGTCTGTTCTCATCGCCATTATATCTGCGGTTTCTATTCTATCACGAAAGTCGTGGAGGAAGTCACATAGGAAGTGATAGTCAGCTAGAATTTTCATTATAATTTAATTTGTAAATAAAATAAGAGGGTTGAATTCGTGCACATCTCGCATATGAGAGTGGTGATTTCACGTGAGAATGAATGGCGTCCCCCAATCCCATTTTCGGTGAATTACTCCCTCTTTCCCAACCTAACGCAACCAAGCGGATATTTCCTCCCCCTCGCTTTTGCGGATTTTCTTTTGTCGCCTTTCGTGCGTGTCTTTTCGCCTTCTATTAATATTCAAAAAAATATATAACTAATTCATGTATACTAACTTGAATGAAAATTTAGTAATTAATCATAGCCAGAAAAATAAAGTGATTGAAATATGAGGATGCCAATGACCATGGGACTCCCTGAGAGCCAAGTGGGCAACGCGTTCGATTGCGGTAAAAGCTGTCCCGGGTTCGATAACCGGTGGGGACCTAAGCTGTCGAAGCGCGTTTTACAATATTACTATACTAACTAATGTTCTTTTCTAAAACTTCACTTTAACAGTAATCATTGTTAGCAATCTGTCATTTTAGTAAAATTTTACTTGTTCGCATTTAGGGGTGCAAGTAGATACTTGCCCGTCTACTAATAGGGATGGATTGGTTTTATTAATAGTCACCAAAGAAATTAAGAAGCGATTTGGATGTATAAGATTGCGTAATAAAGTGAAAAGGCCGAACGCTGCGCTAATTTTACATTTGTAATGTTTTCAAATTTGATAGCATTCTTTTAGCGTACAAAAATTATCTATCATATACACCTTTTTCAACATATAATTTTCTCTGCAAGTATTTTCTATTGAATTGTTCTGGCGTAAAACCCACGACCATATTTGAAAATATATTTTTTATCTACGTTAAAATCGCTTTTCTTTTAACAATAACGTAATTCTCAATTCTCTCATCACGAAAATAAATAAATTACAAATAAAAGTATAGTAAACATATTATATAAAAATATATTTATGATACAATAAAAGTATATTATGAATAAACATCGGGAAGTCAGCAAAATGCATTCTTACGGGAAAAATCGGCAATTCGTGGTCCTCCAGAATTAAACCCTCGATAGCTAGGTTCGATATCTTACTTTTCCAAGTGGACGACATAAAAAGGCTACACATATGACGCTTGCGGTTAAAGAATTACGTATCCTATACGTAGCAATATCGTAGATACTGCAATACCTAACCAAAATGTTCTAACAAATGTTGACAAACATGAAGAATGTCTGGGAGATGAGAATATGATATTTAACGGACATAAATAATTTATTTCTAAAACATTGAGATATTATTTTCACACGTGGAAAAATTCAGGATTTACTCGGCAATGCACTCGTATTGCATGGTTGCCTTGCTAAGGTTTTCAAACGCAAATTTTGCCCAAACTAAAGCGTAGCGATCTCAAAGGTCGGGCACATTTCTATTATTTTTATGCGCGGGAAACTCCTTGAAAGTTCCGGGGGAATCGTTGTTACACAAAGGAGACACTCCCCTTGTAAGAGCTATTAGCATGAGTAGGTGGCAACACACACAAAAGTAAAGGCACGCCCCGTCATTCGCGGGCTCCCGAGAATTCTGCGAAAGACAAAATCTCGGAAAATAAGTAATTAGGGAAATAGGAAATGCAAGGTTTGGTTCTTTTTCTAGAGAAATGCACCCAAATGAATTTTCTTTCGCATCATTGAGAACTGAAAAGAGTGAAGGAGATATAAAATTACTTTATGGCGGAAAAAATCTAATGAAAACAATTTTACGAAAACAGTAAAAATGATTAAATTTTAACTCCGTAAGTCAATCGATTTAATGATCGACAGTAATCAAACTAAAAACTTCTACATTTGTTCATACTGCTAAATGCAACTGTATAAATCCTATATAAAATAAAATACGAATGCACGTTGTAGAAAAATCATAGCAATCTAAGAAGATGAAAAGTTACAACCTTCCACGAATGATGTTGGTAAGTTTGTGATGATATGCATAGGCTTTAAAGAACATAGTTTATGTGATAGATGGTGAATGTAAGGTCTGTGTTTTCTACAATTGTGTCCAATTCTACAACTGTGTGCAATTACGCGGACAATCACAGCCATAAAATAAAGCTCACTATAGGAAGGCGAGATGAAAAGGATGTTATTAGTCAGGCCCCATCTGAAATATACGGCGAGTTTATGGGATGGGAAACAGTACCCGCGAACTAGAGAAAGTGCAGCGTAAGGCGATACGATTTTTTAAAAAGCGAAAAGACAGAAAAGCAAGTGTAACGTAAATGCTCTCAGACGCAGGTAGGGAATCCTTGAAAGAAAAGAGATCTACACTCTAGGCTGAGATTGATCAATAAATTTAGAAAAAGTACATACGAAAGAAGTAATCGGTATTATACGACCCCCTTCTGCTACTTCGGCCGACTCAAGCCGAAAGTAAGAGAAAAACATGCGAGGAGAAATCCTTTTGGGGACTCATTCTTTTCGCGAACGATACGCGACAACAATAAGCTAAAGAGGTAACTCGGAGGCTTGGTGCTTACACCCCCTGGCACGCGCCGAAAGGCGGCTTGCAGGGTATTTATGCGCATGTTGATAGATGTGGATACATGTTCCGGATTTCGTCTCTATAAGTATAGAGATATGATTTGCATTCATATGTTTTGAATTCGGAAATACATTTCTTCAGTATGAATATTGAATATCACCTGACATCTCGCGATCTTAAACCGCGAAAGAGCAAATCGCATTGCTGCAAAATAAGAGCGCGAATCGGAAATAATTCACCGCGAAAGTCGAGGGATAAATATAGTGCGTACTCAGGAATTAGATCTGAAGGTATTAACGTTGGTAGCAAACTGATCGAATTCAATGGACCACTAAATGAACAGCGATGGGCGTTATTCTAATGATTTGCAGCTCGGTCGAAACAATCCTCTGCAATGTTCCTCCGATCGCCTGAGCTTCTCGTTGCCAGGTTACTAGGTCGCGATATTTAATGTACCCTCTGTTCCATCAGTCTTTTACTCTTCTTCTTGGTCTCTGCATATCTTTCGACGTCCAGTGAAGAACTAACGTCCAACGCTTGTCTGTTCTCATCGCCATTATATCTGCGGTTTCTATTCTATCACGAAAGTCGTGGAGGAAGTCACATAGGAAGTGATAGTCAGCTAGAATTTTCATTATAATTTAATTTGTAAATAAAATAAGAGGGTTGAATTCGTGCACATCTCGCATATGAGAGTGGTGATTTCACGTGAGAATGAATGGCGTCCCCCAATCCCATTTTCGGTGAATTACTCCCTCTTTCCCAACCTAACGCAACCAAGCGGATATTTCCTCCCCCTCGCTTTTGCGGATTTTCTTTTGTCGCCTTTCGTGCGTGTCTTTTCGCCTTCTCCCCCTCGCTTGTTTTTTGCCGAGCTGTGACGTGTCTAAAAGAAGAACCTCCTCCCCAATACTTAGCACAAGTTCTCCTTAAATCATTCGAATTTCTTTTCTTTTTTGTGTGACTTTCCTAAAAACGCATTTCGGATGGACTCCTTTGTGTGCCCGTCAACGAGGAGGGTCGTTTGCTGACCACTAAATTTCGTTCTACCGCTGTGAAATTCTTAAATTGTAACTTGGGTGTATGTGAGAGTATATTATAACCGTCCTTAATGTATTTGGCTATACATTTTGTCAAAAAACGTTTCGCTAAGTAGTTAGGGTCATTCCACGCCAAACCGGACAAAAAAAAGCATGACCATTTCGGATTTTCTTTAAACTCCACCATAATGTTCATATTGACTATAAAACCATGTTTGCTATTTCCTAGACCAATAGTTCAAATAGTTACAAAATGGCGGCTTGTCAAAGTTTGGAAAAAAGTGCGGAAATCGGCGCGCGCGCTCTCGGTCAAACTCCCGTTTCTCAAGGATTTTAAAAGGTACAGAGCATTGCATACACTCATTTTAAAGACCTAGAACAGAGCTTTCATTTCATATGAAACTCAATTGCATTTCTAGGAGACAATGTTTACTTTTACGCAAATTAACTTTTAAAAGTGATTTTAAACTAAAAAAAGCCACCTCGTTTGCTCTGAAAAAAATCTCACCGAAATGAACAATAAACGTTCTTTGAATGTTGAAAATATAAAAGTGGAACTCAAACGGAATGTTATATTAAAAAAATATTATTTACCTCGATGTCAGGGCGCAGCGCCGCTCGCTTCCTAACAG